>PVJS01049563.1:0-14630 GCA_004027185.1 Glis glis | reverse complement strand
TACAAAAGGTGGACCCTTTCGATTACCCTAACTCTCCTCTTGTGAGGAGCAAAGAGTTTAGTGATTCTATCTTTCATATTTTTGACCATTTTACAAAATTTAAGGAATATACTGATGTTGGCTGGTTACTCCTGGCATCACTAGAGAAATTAGCGTGGGAAAATGATAAGCTTCAGGACCGTATATCAGACCTAACAGCTAGCCAGTGTGCATTGAGGGAGAGTCTTGTCTCCTGTAGTTGTAGAACGGAGATTGCTGAAGATGAAACACAGGTTCTCATCCTGAGATTGTCTGATTTGCAACGTAAGGTTCATTCTTGGCCTAGACCGGTGTCTGTAGTTAAGGTAAGGGCTCTGATAGGAAAACCATGGGATCCTGAAAAATGGAACGGGGATATCTGAGAGGACTCTGAAGAGGCTGGGGACATTGAATCTGAGCATTCTGAGGGGTTTGTCCTGCCAGTACATGAGGACTCCCCACCCTCTACAGAATTGGCTTCTCCACCTTCCCCTGGGAGAAATACTCCAGCATTGTCTAGGGTGACAGAGCAAGGTAATGCTGATACTCTTCAGGACCTAACCACCCCACCCACTTTTTCCACCAGACCTATAACTAGGACCAAGTCTAAGTGGGCCCCTAGAGGTGAGGTGCAGGTTGTGACCCATGAGGAAGAATGCTATACGCAGAAAGAACTTATTGAGTTTTCTAACTCATACAAACAGAGGTCTGGGGAATATGTATGGGAACGGATTTTAAGGGTGTGGGATAATGGTGGGAATAATATACCATTAGATCAGGCTGAATTTGTTGATATGGGCCCATTGTGCAGAGATTCTAAATTTAATGCAGCAGCTCGTGATGTTAAAAAGGGGACTAATAGTTTATTTGGTTGGTTGGCTGAGGTATGGACCAAAAGATGGCTTACTGTAGGTGATTTGGAAATGCTTGACCTCCCTTGGTTTTCTGTGGATGAGGGGATTCAAAGGCTGAGGGAGCTTGGAATGTTGGAGTGGATTTGCCATTTAGGACCTTCTCCTCCACAGTGGACATGTCCAGAGGACGTTCCCTTCTCCCGTACTTTAAGAAATAAATTTGTGAGGGGGGCACCATCATCCTTGAAGGGCTCTGCTGATGCTATCCTATGTATGCCAGAACTTATGGTGGGAGACGCAATTGACCAATTATTGGATTTGGGTGTAATGGGTGTTCTTGGTTCCCGTAACAAGGGTCAGGTGTTGGCTCTCAATCATCAAAGACAAGGTAGTCACAGCTATTATAATGGACGGTAGAGGAGGAGCGATGAGCAGAAGGGTTTGACTCGTGCAGATTTATGGCGTTGGCTGATTACTCATGGTGTCCCCAAAAGTCAAATAGACAGGAAACCCACCAAATTCCTATTGAATTTGTATAATCAGAAAAATTCCAGAGTGGCAAGTGTCTCAGACCCTCCAGGAATGAAGGTGTGGGTCACCCCTCCGGGTAAAGAACCTAGACCTGCCGGAGTGCTGGCTGAAGGTAGAGGAAATGCAGAGTGGGTAGAAGAAGAAGGTAGTTTGGAGCTACCTCTCCCTGGGAAAATAGTGAATCAAAAACAATATCGCATTCCTTAGGGATTGCAGAGATTAGTGCCACTATCAAGGACTTGAAAGATGCAGGGGTGGTGATTCCCACCACGTCCCTATTTACCTCTCCTATTTGGCCTGTGCAGAAGATAGATGGAATAAGTATTAGGAATAAGTATCATTCAAAAAGCCCTGCTTCCTATTCAGGGAAGTGACTGGTACATTTCCGGTTGTACGTGGGATAGCTTTACTATGTTAGGCGAGATTTTGATATTGTTATTGTATTGATTTAAAAAGACAAGGTTAGGAGTCAAGTTGACAAAGGATGGACTTGTGATAGTTGGTCTGATTTGTCAACTTGATGCACCCCAGATCATGTAACTTTGGTTGTGTAACAGCGGATTGAACCAGAAGTCCTGCCCTAAATGTGGGTAGCAGGGTTCTGATAGGTGCAGGACTTGGATAAAAGAAGGAGAAAGCCATGTAGAAAGAGCCACGACTCTTCCTGAAGAGAACGCATCTGTTTTCATTTGAGATCGTCAGTCTGCAATTTTGCCATTTCCTTGAGGAGTTTCTTGATCTTCTGCTCTCGTCTGGGATCCTCGGCCTCCAGCTTTTGAACTGAAGCTTCGCCGTCATTTCTCCAAGGAGTTACCTTGTCTTCACATCTTAGACTGGACTGAATTGGTGGTTGCTTCAATCCTGGGGCTCCGGCTCTTGGACCACCCGACCGGCTGCTGATTCCTCTGACTCTTCACGTGCAGTTGAGACTTGGGATTGCATTGTGAGCTGATCTAATAAATCTTTTTTTTCTCCCTTCCTTTTTTTTCATTCTGTGAATTCTGTTGATCTTGTGAACCCTGACCAATACACTATACATGTTAGCCAGATCAATTAGACAGTAGAAGAGAAGGAAATAAGTCAGACAAATAAGAAAGTAGGGTGTTATGATATGCTGCAGATATGATTCTATACTTAGAAAAACCTATAATCAACCAAATGACTCTTAGAACTGATAAATTCAATGAAGTAGCAAGATAAAAAAAGTGAGCATACAAAAATCAGTAGCTTTTCTATACAGCAATAATAAATTCACAGAGAAAGAAATCAGGAAAGTAATACCATTCACAATAGACACACACACACACACACACACACACACACACACACACACACACCTAGGAATAAACCTTACTACAGATGTGAAAGATCTCTACACTAAAAATTATAAATCACCAAAGAAAAAAATTGAAGAAGACACTAGAAGGTGGAAAGACCTTCCATATTCATAGCTATACTACTCAGAGTGATCTACAGATTCAATGTAAGCTCCATCAAAATATCAATGCCATTTTCCAAAGAACTAAAAAAGCAGTCCTAAAATTCATATGGAAACACAAAAGACCCTGAATAGCTAAAGCAATCCTGAGTGAAAAGCACAATGTTGCAGGCATTATAATACCTGACTTCAAAACATTCTACAGTGCCATTTTAACAAAAACAGCATGGGATTGACATGAAAATAGGCACATAGACCAATGGAACAAAATAGAGGATCCAGAAATAAATACATAGCTCTCTAAGTGAACTGATTCTTAACAAAGGTGCCAAAAGCATACATTGGAGAATGGTCATCCTATTCAGCAAATGGTGCTGGGAAAACTTGATATCTATATGTAGAAGAATTAAACTAGACCCCTCTCTCTCACCCTGTACAAAAATCAACTCAAACTGGATTAAAGATCTTAAGGTAGGACCAGAACCATTGAAAGCACTAGAATAAAACTTGTGCCCATAAAAATATTGGCACAAGTTACAATTTCCTGGAGAGGACTCCAATACATCAGGAAACAAAACAAGTGACAAGTGGAATTATATCAAATTAAAAAGCTTCTGCACAGCCAAGGAAACAATCAACAGAGTGAAGAGACAATCTAAGAATGTAAGAAATTGTTGTCAGTTATTTATGCACCAGAGGTTTAATATATAGAATATATAAAGAACTCAAAAAATTAATAACAACAATGAAAAAAACCCACGTAATCCAATAAAACATGGGTAATGACCTGAAGAGACTTTTCAAAATAAAAAGTACGAATATATATATATATATATATATATATATATATATGACAAAAAGTACTATCAAGAGCTGAGCATGGTGGCATACGCCTGTAATCCCAATACTTGGGAGGCTGAGACAGGAGAATTGCAGGTTTGTGGACAGCCTCAGCAACTTAGTGAGTCTATCCATCACTTAGTGAGGTCCTGTTTAAAAAAAAAAAAACTAAAACAGGGCTGGGGGTGTAACTCAGAGGTAGAATTCCCCTGGGT
The DNA here is from genome assembly GCA_004027185.1 of Glis glis. NCBI lineage: Eukaryota > Metazoa > Chordata > Mammalia > Rodentia > Gliridae > Glis > Glis glis. The sequence continues at coordinate 10,734 of PVJS01049563.1, read as the reverse complement.
TCAATTCCCAGAAGCAATAAAATAAAACAAAATAAAATAAAATAAAAGTACTATCAAGTACATATAAAGAGGCCCCAAAATTAATAAGAGAAAAAACTACCTAATACATTCATTTCAAAGAATAAGAAACACATCTTCTACAACATACAAAAACTACTTAAGTTGATTATTAGTCATTAAATAACTACAATGAGGTACAATTTTGCTCTTATAAAACTTAAGAAAAAATAGAAAGTATAAATTTACCAAATGTGATGGCAACAATAAACAGTGAAAATTCTTATATACCTCTGGTAAAAATTCCACTTTGGAGAACAGTTTGGTATTAACTACTAAAATTTACCATATACATATCATATTACTGAACATCTTGCACACGTGTGACAGGAGACATTACAAGAATGTTAATAACAGCTTTGCTTATAACAATAAAATATGAATTAACCAAAATTCTTTAAAAGATGTAAGTATTTGAATATGCAAACAACAGAGTATTCATTATACTGCCATGAATAATATAAAGAAAATGAGTTCCTGCTACTAGCACCAGCATTTAAATATCTTACAAATATAAAAATAAAAAGAAGGAAAACTAAATATATATGTTGAATACAGTTTCATATATACCTGCATACATATATGTGCATACCCATATATATATATATATGGGTCAAAAACGTAAAACCAAATAATATGTTAACTGTATGTATGTGTGTTTTAAAACCATAGAACAAAACAAGGGAATGAAAAACCCAAAGTTGACAGCAGTGGTTAATGCCAGGAAGAAGGGTAGGTTAGTGACCAGTCAAAGAACACTGTGGATTCAATTTTATTTGAAGTTGTGTCATAAGTGCCTGGATTTCTGTTGTTGTTGTTGTTTTGTTTCATCTTATTATGCAACATGTACTTACACATAAAATTATATTCTTTGGAATAAATGATATTCAAGTAAGAAAATAGGTCACATGAGTAAAAACAAAATAAGAACTTTTTTTACTTCATTTTAATGAATGTTGACGGTCTTATTTTATATGAAATTCTAGCTATAAATATGGTGATTTTGCATCTTGAAAATGTTAAAAAGTCACTTGAAAATATGCATGTGTTCCTTTGTGGAAAGCAAAATGCTGCCAGATTAAATAAATTTGAATATTTTCAGCTCTATTAGTATTAAGCATTTCCTTTTCATACCAATATGTAAAGTTGCTCTAAATCTGCTTTCATGAACATGCTATTTGAGCTAATTACTTTATAGTAAATGCAGCTCTTAAATAATTGCTAAACCTTGGGAAATGCTTTCAATAATTGACTTAGTTTTCATAAGCAAAACTTGTGTTATTAAATCTAAATTAAATGCACGTTGGAGAGACTTAAAGTGTTAGCATATGAACCATTTTAATAGTGTAATGGAAATAACTCAGAGATTATTACCAAGAATAATTCAAACACTGCATTTATAATTTTACCTATATTCTTACATGTGAAAAATCTGTACAAACTATCCATATGTATTTTGTCATCTGTAATGAATTTTTTAAAAGTTATTGATATAATCTAACATAAAATATTATCTTTCCTAACATACAAATTTTTAGCTTGTGTGACTTCTTGGAAATGAGATAGAAAGACTTACTTTCAAAATGATACGAGTAAAGATTAGTGGAAAATGTAAAATAATGCAAAATTGATGCAAATAATGCAGAATGTTGTTATGCATAATTGTAATTCATTGGTAATTGTTAATAAAATTTTTACTCTTTGGATTTTTATAAATTTATCCATTTGAGAGGAAGAATACACAGATTTAGTTTTTCTTAAAAAAGAATTGCCTATTGTTTATCTCTTTGTGTATGCACAAGTGCAAATATGAAACATTCATTTTTTTAATCACATTCCAAAAATATTTTAAGGTATGGACAGATTGATAGATTGATGAATAGGTAGCTACAATCTCTTAAACATATTTCTCCTTGATGAATCTTGGTTCCTGATAAAAATCAAAACAAAACAAAACAAAAAACAACTGGACTGTGTGTCATATTCAAGTATTATAAAGAAAAAGAATATTTTACTGAAGAGCTGAAGTGTTTACATTTCATGCATCTACATCCATAAACAACTGATTTATTTATTTATTTATTTATTTATTTATTTATTTTTGGTACTGCAGATTGAACCCAGCACTTTTTATTTTTTATTATGAAACAGGTTCTCACTAAGTTACTGAGTCTGGCCTTAAACCAGCACTCCTTCTATCACAGCCTCCCAAGTACGGTGATTAAAGGTGTGTGCCACCACACCCAGCTCATAAACATCTGTTTTAAATGTTGCTTTTCTTCTTAAGCTCTTCCTGCACAACCACCTCCCTTCTTTCTTTGTCTTCACTAAGCCTCTAGGAAACTCTATATTTCTTACCAACTAGCCTAAAACTTACAATTAAATAGGCAATTACATAAGGAGAAGCTACACAGTATTCATCAATTATGCCTTTTATGTCCCACTCTCCTATTCCAGGAGGAGTTCTTGAGAGTACTCAGAAAATACTGGAGTCTCAAAGAGACATTTCAGCCCTATAAGATTTTTATCTAAATAACAAAAACCTAAATATACATATGTACAGTAAATTTACAGTACACACACACACACATATTTACATGCATCCATAGATGTAAGCATTCTACCTAGAATAATAGAGAAGGCCTAGAGATTTCTGTCAGTTAAAACAGATAAGATGTTGGTATTATTAAAGACTATGAGTTATGAAATCAATACCCTGGGTTCAAATCTCAAGTTCAACAATTTTTTGTTATCTACAACCTTCACTCACACATGAGAAATATGAAACCCATAGTTATATTAAGTCAATTTCACTAAATTAGACTTGGCAAAATATGAATGTTTGAAATGAATATGAAACAAGAGAAAGACAAAACCAGGCTTGTAGCTGTGATGTCTTTTTGATGATGTGACAAAAGGGACTGTGAATGATGTTTGTCCCGTAGGTATGGATGTGAGTCATGCACCCTGGGAAAGAACCATGTCTTTTCAAGGGTTGGAACTGGGCAAACTCAGAGAAGTGGTTAACTTTATAATTCTATGGTATTTTATACCCTGCCTCCCTCAAATCACTTAATTCGCACATGAGTGCATGTGTGTGTGTGTGTGTGTGTGTGTGTGTGTGTGTGTGTGTGTGTTACTGGGGATTGAACCCAAGGGCATTCTACACTCCCAACCCTTTTTAACTTATTATTATTTGTTTTGAAACAGGGTCTTGCTAGGTTACTGAGAGTCTCACTAAGTTGCTGAGGCTGTGCTCAAACCTGCAATCCTCCCATCTCAGCCTCCCACACAACACTCGGTGGGCTTCCCCATGCCGTTTCTTTGACATCTTTCTGCTCACCTCAAAATTTCCCTCTCATGGATTTGATCAGTGCACAGTGTATACATATATGGAAAAATCACAGTAAACCCCATTACCATATATAATTAATTCATATTAATCAAAAATAAAAAGCAGAAAAGTTGCCCCACCCAATAACCAAAAACAAAAAAAGTACCTCCCCTGTTTCTGTAGGGCTGCAGCTTTGACATTTTTAAACTTGAAAAAGGAGCTACATTTCAGAATTGCACAGTAGATTGGTTCCTTACTTTCTTTAATAAAGGGGTGACAATTCTGTCTGGATGGTTATATTCCAGGGCAGTACAAATGTTCTGTGATATATTGATGAAGTGGTATAATGTGATAGCAATATGCAGGATTATTTCTACTTACGTATTCAAATATACTTTTAAATGTACTTTGGAATCTTTTAACTTTTCTTTCGATTCTGAAGTCTGTGCATTCAATTCATATTAAGTTAGCTGTTTCAGAGGTTTCCTGTTCTAGACAACGCTGTTTTATTTTTAAAAAGTGTATATTTTGGAGATTATTTTACAATATTTGTTCATCATTTTTTCTGAAGAAAATGCAAGCTTTGAATTCATTGGATGAGTAAAAATATTCCAAAGGTTTTATTTTTTGTTTTGTAATAGATTCCAATCTGTTTTGGAGCTACCAGGGTTTCCTCAGGGGTGGGAAACAGAAGGTGCAGTGATCAGAGAAGGCATTTCTAGTCTACATCTTCTTTCTTCACTCAGAAACAACTTCTATCTAAATTGGGATCTTATATAAAATTTTATTTTAGGAAAGGCTTCCAACATTTTGTACATGTGAAAACATTGAGATAGCCTTACACAACTTAGAGTTGGCAATGCTGCTCTTCATCTGTGGCCTTAGCTCCATGTCTCATCCTAGGATTTTTCCTTGCCATGGGCAGCAGACCTTTGTGGAATACCAGCTCAGCAGTGGGACTCTGCTGCTTGTCACTTCCTCTGGTACAGATCTCAAGATACTATTCTTGCTTTCTTTTGTGCTTATTCAGCATTCAAACACATTCAAACAGACTTTGGCTCCTACAATCATCTTCTTACCATGGGACTCTGTTTCTTCACCATACTAACTGAACCCTGAGTAAACCCTTAACTCAAATAGAGTCAATGAGGATAATTTCTTGCAGTAGAATTAAGTGTACTCCAAGTAATTGGGATTACGTGTCACTGGTTGTGAGAAGCACAGGAATCCATTTACCAGGAAACAGTTCCTCCCTTATGCATACATCCCTATCAGGACTGAAGTCAGCAGCTGTCTAATCTCTGCTTTGAACATCTCCAAGACAGAACATACATTCATAATCAGTTTAGATTGCTAGAGTAATTATGACCTTACACCAGCAGATGGCAGTAAAATCTTTTCTTTTTCAACTATGCTGTAATTAGCCCAAGTTGAGCAGGGTGGATCCTTACTGCCAAACACAGGATGGACCTATTGAAAAAGCAAAAGATCAATGTCCATTAAGTGGATTAATGTACTTTAGTTCTATAAAAAACTGTGGAAAAATTATCATAGACAAAATAAAGTGAGGATTCTACATTTCCTACTAAGGTAAGAATATGGTTGCCTAAATGTTTTTGAATCCTTGCTTCAGTCCATCTTCCCTTTCCTCTGAAAGCCTAAAATCATTCTATATCTATACCTTGGCAAAATATTCTGTGAAGTGGGAAGCTGGCACACTTCGGCATGGATACCTAACATCCACACCATTTCCTTCTGACAAGTTATTAACAGAAATGTTTCACTGAAACTGATGGGCTTTGCTTTACTGAAGAAGCATTTCCTGCCAAAATATTTTTTTCTGTAACGGGGCCAACTGAAATGGTCGATTTGGGTTCTTGCTTCTGTCTTCTTTACTTCCTTAATTCAATTTGATGTAAATTTCACATAATTTCCTTCAAAAATCATTAAACACTTAACAAGGGCTTATCTTAATATTTTCCTTCCTATTTCTCCTGGCCCTAACCTAATCCAGTTCTCATTGTTTCAAACCACCTCCTTAAAGGATTCTAAACTGGCCTCTCTCCATCCCTTCTGCTTTCCATAGAGCTAGTCAAATGCTAGTAAAATAATTTTCCGATGTGTGGTGCAGTAACTTTTGATTATTTGCCTCACTTGTTAATTCAGAGAATGTGAGGGGGGGTTCTAGGAAAATCTTGCCACCTAGTTTGTCTTAAATGCCCTTAGGTTTCAGTTTTTTGTCCTAGAAAAAGTAACAAATAAGGAAAATAGTCCTTTGCATGAGAAAAGGGAAGAGATAATATAAATATGCTTAATTTTTAAATCTATAATCCTATTTGTATAAGACATACAGAAGTAGAGTTAGAACATAGTATTTAACATTTGATGAACAGTCAAAGAATAAAAAAACAAAAAGTGGAGGAACTTCATTTTTTATTTTATAAAATTCTGTATTATTAAGGTTTTTAGGCACATGCATATGTTGTTTTCAGTGTCAAAAAGAAATGCTCATTGATGAATGTCAGCTTTTGGCTCTAAGACATTATATCAAGATGTTTTATTATGAAGTGTTTCTTTTAAAATGTATTTCCTCGCCTAGCATGGTGGCGCATACCTGTAATCCCAGTACTTTAAGGCTGAGACAGAAGGATCACAAGTTCAAGGCCAGCCTCAGCAGTTTAGCGAGGCACTCAGCAACTTGGTGAAAGCCTGTTTCAAAAATAAAAAATAAAATAGGACTTGGGGTGTAGCTCAGAAGTAAGACTCCCCTAGGTTCCATCCCCAGTACCACAATAAATAAATAAATAAATAAATAATCCTTTTAATAAAATTCAATTTCATTATTCAAACTTATCAATTAGAAAACAGTTGAAAACATTAGAATAAATTTGTGTATTTATAAATATATGTATTCATAAACCTATTATTCAGGAAAATTATAAAATTCAATTTTACATTTCTGAAATAACCTTATTTTTTAACAATTTTATTACAATTAGCATTTACTTCTTACAGCTATACAGCCTAGAATACAAATTAAATAAAATAAGTATCCGTGACCCCATGGCAATATATGTAAAATATTTAATAAATAACTGAATGGGGAAGAACAGACAATGAAAACAGCAGTTGACCTCTCGGGCATACCTCACAAGAATGGGTAACCTCAGTCTAATCATCCAAAACACAAAAAATCCCAAGTGAAGGACAGCCTATAAAACACTTCACTAGTATGTCTTAAAACTGTCAAGGTCATCAAATTGAGGGACATCTGTGAAACTTTCATAGCCAAGACATGCCAAAAGGAGACATGATGACTAAATGGAATCTTGTAACAGAAAAAGGGCATTAAAGTAAAAACTAAGAAAATCTGAAAAAGTATGGACTTTGGCTAATAAAAATGTTAACAATATTGGTCCATTAGGTTTGCACCATACTAATGTCATAGGGGGAACTGAGTAGGTGATATGAAGCTGGAGAGACTCTGCATTTTCTTCACAATTTTTTTATGTAAATGTGAAACTGTTCTGATATACAAAGTTTACTTTTAAAAAGCCATTAAAGGAGCAATTGAGAGTGGCACAACTTTATGAAGCCACTCTATTTTTCAAAAAGTTTCTCTTTCAAAAGAAATGACCTTCTCTCTACTGAGGAGAATGCATTGCAATTTTCAATAGTCAAAGCGGTTCACTAGTCGCATCTCTGAAATTCACTAGGATTCTCACCAATAAGCAAAGGATGGCCATATGTATGGGCACTAACTAGTTGGACCATTTCGTGGTGAACCAATCCCTTTAGCCATCTTGAAATCAGTGGTCACTTGTGACAAAACTGAGCAGCAGTGATCAGTGTTGGTGGAAGTGTTAGCAGTGATTGAATTGCTGTGCTGCAGGTGAGTTTAGCGGCCCATGTGGAAAGTTTATTTCAGGTAGTAAGTCTGCAGAGGCTTTCTTATTGGCAATTAGATTTGCAGCAGTACAACTAACATTGTCATTCCTATTAGCTACTTTAAATTATCCATTCCCTTACAACCTTGAGGATGTTGTTTGTTAAACACTACATGTTCTCCTGGAGGAAAAAAAAATAGTTCTCTGTTTAGATTGAATGGTCATTTTGAGTAGAGCACTGGTGTTTACCTGTTTAAAGCAATTATAGAAAACACATATCCTGTTTCAGATATTGTAGTCTTACCACTCAAGGAACGACTATGACCTTCAAGAAGGAAAAAAAAACGAAATAAAAAAGGAAGAAAAACATTTTACATGAGAATCCAAAGACTATTAAGGAACTGCTAATTTTTAAATAATGCCCCAAATTCTTCAATCTTCCTATGATTACCCATCATTTCAAAATTCAGTGGATGCCTGCTCCTCATCCATAATATACTCCCTACAAACTTGCGTGTCTGCCATGGACACACTGAGCCTCCTTCACAAGTAATCTTGATGTGTACTAGAAGTGTTTTCTTCCTCCTGTCATGTTGATTCCATTCTGTAATAAAGCCAAAACCTGAAATGGGCAAGTAATGGAACAAAAATTAAAAAACATTTAATCCTTGCAAAATTTATGATAGCTAAATCCTTCATTTTGCTAACTTTGTATAAACAATTCACTAACTCTAGGAAAACAATTACACAAAATAGAATAGAAGCTTATATTTTTAAATAATAGGATACTGTAATATATTAAGTACCTTTTATTTGCCATTCTTTCTTTATTTTCCATTACCATGAAATGCATTATGCCCTGTGATAATGAAAGACACACCTTCAAGTAATTTCTTTAGTTTCTACTAGATGGAGCCAAAGTATAGAAAATACGCCCATGGCAGGCTAAACACAGCAAGGATTCTTAAGTTAAAACAGTTTATTAGAACAATAAAATAACAAGGAATTATAAAAAACTGAAAGCTTGTTTTTAAGTCTACTCACTGAAATCAGATGGGCCTAAATCATGGTTCATTCATATATTTTTTTTCTTAAAAAATCTGCATATTTAAATCTTATGTAATACCCTCTAATAAAAGATTTCTAAAATCTTTCACTGGCTAAATTACTGATATTTTCCCCACACAATGTTTTAAAATCATTATTTGTTAAATATATAAGCATTTAAAAAATTACACAACAAAATCTAATTCACTCAATACTTTTTAATATTTCTTTTATTTTTATAGGAAAAGAGAAAATGATCAGTAAAAGAAATGAAGTATATTACAAAATCAAAGTGTAGCTTATAATAAAGTAAAAAATTAAAGGTAAAAAAGAAACATTAATATAATTTAAGCATTCATTATGTGTTTTTATATATAAAAAAGTTTGTTTCCTGTTTTATCACATTGTTGAATCATCTGTGTTATAATTACTTGATAGCAAAGATGCTTTGTTTTTCAATTTTTGGTTAGCAGAATGGTCAATTCAGTGAATAATAAAAAAATAGAAAAGAAGAAATGTTTTCTTTCATTGTTATTTTAGGTATAATTTTAATGTCTTGGAAAGTGGCAAGAATTTTTAATAAACAAATAAAACTGAAGCTAAAATACCTATACTTCCTTGGGAATTTTTGTTTGTTTGTTTGTTTAGTTTATTTTAACATGCTTTTATTGGTGCATTGGAGTCTTACATCCCAATGAATATCTATTTGATGTTAATATACATGGACACAGCTCTTAGTGTCTCCCCTGTCTCGCCCCACCCATATGAAGTACCGAGAATGATGTTGGTATAGTCTCATATGTACACATTGTTTATGATAGTAATTCCATTGATTCACTTCTTTCTTGTCCTTCCCCTTCCCTTGTACCACTTCCCTTGCCCCACTGAGGGTTCTCCATTATCAAATGGAGTTCCTTGTGTGTCCCCACTACTCCCTAGGTTGCACATATTAATGAAAACATATGTCCCTTCTTTTTTTGTGATTGGCTGATCTCACATAACATAATGTTCTCCAGATCCTTCCATTTTCTTGCAAATGATGTTATTTTGTTCTTCTTTATTGCTGAGTAGAATTCCAGAGTGTGTATTTCCTACAATTTTGTAATCCACTCATCTGTTGATGGACACCTAAGTTGGTTCCATGATTTGGCCACTGTGAATTGTGCTGCTATGAACATGGGTATGCATATATTATTGTAGTTTTCTAGTTTCAATCCCTTTGGTATGATACCCAGTAGTGGTATAGCCGGATCATATGATGGATCCATTCCAAATTTTCTGAGGAATCTCCACACTGATCTCCATAGTGGTTGAACTAGTTTGCAATCCCACCAACAGTGTACAAGAGTCCAGATTTCCCCACATCCTCGCCAACATTTGTTGTTGTTTGACTTCTTAATGCTTGCCATTCTAATTGGGGTTAGATGAAATCTTAGAATAGTTTTGATTTGCATCTCCCTGATTGCTAATGATGTTGAACATTTTTTCATGTATCTATTGGCCATTTGTATCTCTTCTTTCTTGAAGTGTCTATTCATTTCAGTTGCCTACTTCTTGATTGGATTATTTGTTTTCTTAGTGTAAAGTCTTTTAAGTTCTTTGTATAGCCTAGGTATTAGACCTCTGTAAGAGGGATAGCTTGCAAAGATCCTCTCCCATTCCATAGGCTTTCTCCTTAGGCTCTTGATGGTTTCCTTTGATGAGCAGAAGCTTTGTAGTTTAAGGCTATCCCACTTATTAATTCTTGTTTTAATTTCCTGTATGTTGGAGTGTCGGGAGCTATTTCTTTGGTTTAGAGTTGCAAATATAGCCCTGAGAGGTACAAGCTCAACCAAAGGCGCAGGTTGAGACCTGCTGATAAGTGTGCTGTGTTTTTCACAACAGCTAAATGTTCTCAGAGGAGAGACTTGACCCGAGAAGGGGGGAGGAGGTTGTCTGGGAACATTCTGTTTGCCCAGACAAATGTTAACATTGTATGGTGAAAGGACTTTGTATCTTTTTCTGATGCTCTAGGAAGATATATAAGGACTGGGCTAAATAAAGTTGGTCAGCAGTATTAACTGTGAGCCTTCAACCTCAAACTTGTGTCCCTGTGTGATCAATCCTGACACCCTCCGCAGAGACTCGGTCCAGGCTGCGCGGGCGCGGCAATTGGAGGTCCCTCCGAGATCTGAAAGTGAGGATAGTGGACGGGGTCGTCCCTTGTGCCTGCCGGGACGTATTGGGGTAAGTTACAAAAGAAAAGTTATAAGTAAGACTTGAAATATGGGAAATTCACAGGGAAGAGTTGATTTAGAATTTCAATTGAAAAGGCTATTGGAGGAACAGGGAACTGCTATTAAAAATAAAACCCTTAAAGATTTTTTAAAGTCCATAGAGAGGGCAAGCCCTTGGTTTATTACGGGCGGG
>PVJS01049562.1:0-14631 GCA_004027185.1 Glis glis | reverse complement strand
AGGAGGAGGGGGAGGGGGAGGGGGAGAAACACCAACAAAACCAGCATGGCAGGAGCAGAGTGAGCAGTCAGAGATGAGGTTGCAGTTGGATGGGAAGGAGCCTGTTTGGAGCGTTTGGTTGGACAGTGTAAAGGGTGTAGGTTTTATTCAGAGCACAATTAGAAGGCTGTAGAGAGTTTGGGTTTAGTTGATTTCAGAGTGCCTAACTTTTGTGTGCAGGGGGAAATGGGGTTCTAACCATTTAAGATACTTCTGGTAGAAGGGTAAATTAGTACAGAGATTTTGGTAGGCTCTTAAAATACTGAAAAATGTGCATGCTCTACAATCTAGCAACCCAATCTCCAGTAAATGATAAAGAAAAGCCACCACACATTTACACAAGGAAATGTATATATAAGGATATTCATTGTGGTATTATTCATAATAACAAAACTATTGAAGTAATAAGAAAACTTAAGAAAATAAAATGTTGCCGGGCATGGCGGCGCACGTTTGTAATCCCAGTACTTGGGAGGCAGAGACCAGAGAATCCGGGTTCGTGGCCAGCCTCAGCTACTTAGTGAGGCCCTCCGCAACTTCATGAGATCCGGTTTCAAAATAAAGTATAAAAAGTAGGGCCAGGGGTGTAGCGTGGAGGTAGAACGCCCCTGGGTTCAATCCCCGGTACTGCAAAAAAGAAAAGAAAATGCATTGACTGTACACTGTTAGAAACAATGAACTAGATCTATCTTTATGAAGGCAAATATGTTTGAAAAACAATATTGAGTGAAAAAACCAACATATAGATCATTATGTATTGTATGACATCATTTAGAGAAACTGGAAGCAAAAACCCACTCACAAAACAATATCATATATTAGTTACAGATACATATATATTAACATATATTATATATAAATATATATCTATATCTATATAAATATACCCTCTGCCAGAGGGATCTTAAATTGTTAGGACCCCACTTCCCTCTGCACTCTCGCAAATATCACAAATATATATATATATATTTTTTTTTTTTAATGAATTGAAAAGACACCTACAAAATTCCATGAAAGCGGTGGTAAAGAACGTCAATGACACCATCAGGTTAAGTGTCACGAGGCTTATTGTAATGTTTCATTTTGTTTCAAAAACAGACAAATATGACAAAAATATTCTATGTTAATTCTAGGTGACAAGAAACCAGTGCTTTTTTTGAATAATGAGCATCCCTTTATTTCCTGACTGCTTTTTAATTGTACTTTCTACCTTTCTATCCATGTAGGAAATAGCTCGGCTATTTTGCTACCATTAGTTGAAGTCAAGGGAAAGTCCTTTTGCATACTTATGACCATATGAGATGATTTTGCCTGGAGAAGATAAAATTGGGTCTGTGTTTTGGACTCAAGGAGAAAATCACAATGTTTACCCACTGCTGTTGTGGGTAAATGGGCCCCTTATGATGCACACGAGGCCTCTGCAGCTTTGGGCCTTTGTAGCCTCCTCCTCTTACGCAAAGCAACAAGGCTCCAACCTCAGAGCCAGGGTCAATATCATTTTCATTGTTTTAATTGAATTCTGTTCACACAGTCCTTAAAACTGCATCCAATCAATTCATTTAAAAGAAAAAAACTTCTCCATCCCTGGAGTGAGCTCCAAGGGACAGAGATATCCTGAGGGCTGAAAAAGAAACAGTTGGAGCCCAAATACAGATTTAAGCTTGTATTTTATTTTATTTCATTTTATCTATGGTACTGGGGATTAAACCCAGGGACACTGTACCACTGAGCTACACTCCCAACCCCTTAATTTTTATTTTGAAATAGGGTCTCACTAAGTCACTAGACATTGGCCTTAAACTTGGGATCCTCTCGTCTCAGCCTCCCAAATTCTGGGATTAGAGTTGTGTGCCACTGCTGGGTCAAATTTAAGCTTTTAAGCCATTGATTTCATTCAGCTAGTAGGCCCAGGTGTAGACCACCTCATGAGAAAGACCTTTCATAAGAAAGACATAAGCAAATTGAACTACATTTTAACCACAAGCCACCATCAGGTATGATCTGATGGTGCCCGAGAGCGCCTGTTTCCATTTCTTCCTCCTTTGCAAAACTCAGTATTTGGAGGAGGAGGAGGAGGAGGAGAAAGTGGAGGAGGAGAAGGAAATGCTTACCCCTTTCTTCCATGGAAATGAGACTTTTTTTACTCTTTGGAATTCAACTATGAGAAACTTCATGTTTCTCTCCTTTTCTAAATCAGATAAATCCACTTTATCTATGTCAGAGCAATCCTGCTGTCCTCTAAGTGTGGGAGAGGATGTCTCCCCCTTTTCCAAAAAAAAAAAAAAATTATGTAAGAATCATGGTACTGTCACAGGAGAAAAGTTGATTCTAGAAGGGTCTAAGGAGTTCCCAGTGAAAGAGAGAGGGAAACTCAACTCAGGACCAGCAGTGTCCTTGGCTTATGTGACAGAAAGAATTTCAGCATGAGCTAGTCAGAGGCATAGCCAGAGATTTATTTAGAAAAGCAAGAAATACACATTCAAGGGAGAATGCGGGCCACCTCCAGAGTGAGAGGCAGCCCGTGTGGGTTCCCGGCTCCTCTAAAGGAAGCTTGGTGAGGGGTAGGTGTGGAAGGATGGCCTCAGCTCAGTGATCTCAACATGGTTTATGGTGGTCTGGTCATAATGGAGTAATGTGGTCTCCATTATCTGACCAATAGATAATGCTGTGGAAAGTCCCCTAAGTTAGAGGTTTCTCAAGATAGCATGTGTTGCTGGGCATGGTGGCACACGCTTGTAATCCCAGTACTTTGGGAGGCAGAGACCGGAGGATCTGGGTTCGCGGCCAGCCTCAGCTCTCTCTCTCTCTCTCTCTCTCTCTCTCTCTCTCCACTTAGTGAGGCCCTCCACAACTTCGTGAGACCCGGTTTCAAAATAAAGTATAAAAAATAGGGCCGGGGGTGTAGTGTGGAGGTAGAACACCCCTGGGTTCAATCCCCCGTACCGCAAAAAAAAAAAAAGATAGCATGTGTTTCATGCTATTTTGCCCAAAGTAATTATCACCAGTGAGTGAATTTTGGTTAACTTTAAGATTTAAAGATTTCCCAGGAATATGGAAGTGATAGGCCTAAGAGACTGACAGGAAGTAACAGGCCTGGAAAAGTATGATTTCCTTCCCCCTCCTTTATGTCTCCTTTCCACCTATTTCTTTTATTTCTTCTATCCCACCTCAGAGAGTCCTGTCTGCCTCACAGATGGCTCCTTCTGGGTGTTCTCGCATGGTGGAAGGATGGGCCCTCAAGCCCATTTACAAGGTCATCAATCCCTTCCCTGAGGTCAGAGCCAATAAGACCTAGTTGCCTCCCCAGAGCTCCATCTCCTAAGACCACCACCTTGGGGTTAGCTTCAAAAGATGAACTTCAGAGGCGCACGGCACTCAGGCCAGGGCCCACTCAGCCTCACCTCTTCCTCTTCCACGGCTCCAGCCCTTGTGGGCTGAAGGCTATTTCCATCAACTTCTCACTACTGTGACCCAAAATACCCAACAACAACCAGTTAGAGGAAGGAGACTTATTTGTTCACAGTTCTAGAGATTTCAGGGTGTTGGTCTATGTTAGGCCATGTGAAGTCTGCAGAGCTCAAGGCATGGTGGCAGGAGGCGGAGAGAGAGACAGAGAGCAAGGGCTCTGTGAGAGAAAGAGAGAGCAAGGAGTGGAGGGGCCATATGTAATCTGAAAGCCACATCCTAGGGACCCCTCCTCAGGGACCCCTGGTTTTTTTTTTTTAATTTTGAAACAGGTTCTCGCTAAGCTGCTGAGTCTGACTTCGAACCTGCGATTGATCCTCCTGTCTCAGCCTCCCAAGTACTAGGATTACAGGTGTGTGCCACCACACCCAGCTATGAGTCTAATTTTTTTTTTTTTTTTGGTACTGAGGATGTAACCCAGGGGCATTCTACCTCCAAGCTACACTCCCAGCCCTATTTTTTTTTTATTCTTTATTTTGAAACAGGGTCTCACTAAGTTGCAGAGGGCCTCACTAAGTAGCTGAGACTGGCCACAAACCTGTGATCCCCCGTCTCAGCCTCCTAAGTACTGCAATTACAAGTGTGCACCATCACACCCAGTTTTAAACCTATTTTTTTTTTTTTTGCAGTACTGGGGATTGAACCCAGGGGCTTTTTACCTCCGAGCTACACCCCCGGCCCTATTTTTTATACTTTATTTTGAAACTGGGTCTCACGAAGTTGCAGAGGGCCTCACTAAGTAGCTGAGGCTGGCCACGAACCCGGATCCTCCGGTCTCTGCCTCCCAAGTACTGGGATTACAAGCATGTGCCACCACGCCCGGCCTTAAACCTAATTTTTAAATGAGATGATGCGTGCTTTGCAGATGTTCACCTGCTCATCTGTCCTTGTCCTTGTTCTTCCTTCTTTTCTTTTCTTTTCTTTTTTTTTTTTAAGGACTGCAACTCCCAACCATGTCTGCTGCTATCCAGTGTGGGCATCTCCCCAAACATTAGGAGATTAGCCTTGAATAGGCTGGACTGTATTATTTAAGAAAGTCCTTATCAAACAGCAGTGCCTTATTATAAACAGAAATAACCTGTGGCATGCTTGACAGTTAAAGACATAGCGCAGCTGCGTCCTCCGTTCTAATACATTTCTGCTTCAATAATATTTCAAACCCCCCCACCTTTGAACACAGCCCCAAATCTGTTTCCCCTTCCTCCCTCCCTAGTCTCCCTTCCTTCTGGGCTAATCCTAACATGAGCAAGTCTCTTTCCCCTGGATGCTCACTGCCTTTTAAAATAAAAGTTGCAAGCCAGGCATGGTGGTGTATACCTGTAATCCCAGTGTTGGGAAGGCTGAGATAGGAGGATGGCAGGTTCGAGGCCAGCCTCAGAAACTTAGTGAAACCCTAAGCAACTCAACCATACCCTGTTTCAAAATAAAAATAAGCAGGGCATGGTGGCACAAGCCTGTAATCCCGGCACTTGGGAGGCTGAGACAGGAAAATCACAGGCTCAAAGCCAGCTTCAGCAATTTAGCAAGGCTCTCAGCAACTTAGTGAGGCCCTGTTTCCAAATAAAAAATAAAATAGGTCTGGGGGTATAGCTCAGAGATAGAATGCCCTAGGATTCAATCCCCAGTATCTGCGAAAGAGAGAGAGAGAGAGACAGAGACAGAGAGAAAGAGAGAGACAGACAGGCATGACGCAGTCCCATCATCCAGGGAGAACTCCACACCCCACACCCATACCCCACCCCCACCCCCAGCTCCAACCACCCTGACCTAAGCAGGCTCCCCTACCTGCTCTCTACTCTAACCCACCTGTCTTTCACAGCTCCTTCTACCTTCCATCTTCCCCCTGCTCTCCCTGACCCCCAGCCTCATCTTGCCAATTCACATGGCGTTGATCCAGTGGGCTCCCAAGCAAACCGCTTGGGCTTAAGCACACCCATACCTCCACGTGCCCTCGAGCAAGACCCTCAAACCCCCTGCATCTTCATATCTTTATCTGTAAAATGGAGCTCATCACATATTACTAAAATATTCATAAAATGTTAATGATTGTTTGATTATAAAAATATTAATAATTGTACCTTTTCATAGAGTGGCTGTGTCATCCTCAGATAGAGGGAGGACAGTAAGACACCATGTCCCTGATGTCCCTCCCGGTTCCCCAAAAAGACCTAGCCAAGTTAAGGGAACAATAAGCGCGAGTCTGAGCCGGAATGTCCAGATCCATATTATCTAGAAGGACACTGGCTTTCTCTCCTGTGTGCTGGGAACCGGGACAAGTCGGTGTTATCTGTAGCAAGCCACTTTCTTGCACGCACGCCAAGTTCCTTGGGATGCTGGTCCTCCGGGGACACGGCGAACTGGGCTGGAGACGTCGCTGTTCCTGCAGCCTGGCTTATAAACCCCTCTCCCTGAGGTCACTGGCGCGGAACCGAGAGACCGTGGAGAGGACAAGTGTCCCTCATCCAGCTGGCCGCTGCTGGACAAAACGTCAGAAGCGACGAAACACTGTTTTCTGCAGTAACACCATGGGGGGGGGGGCATTACTTGGCAAAGCGCCATGAGGGACAGAGGTGCAATTTGCTCAGCCCGTCGCCACTGGACCTCCCTGTAGACAGTTCTCACTAAACCCTGCCTCTCGCGTCCCATCTCAGGTGTCTTCTTTGGTCTCTTGGCAACCTATCCTAATACCCCAGCACAACTGGGCTGTGGACACTATGGCGGGGATGAGGATTAAATCAGCTAATACTAATCATTGCTAGGAGCAATGGCTGGCACGTGGGAAAACCATGCAAAGAAAATACTGTTGGCATTGCTGCTCAGCACAGGCTTCATCCTCTGAGGATCCTCCGAGCTGCCTCCAGCATCCCTGGACGCACCCCACCCCCAGGTCTCCTGCAGTGGTGGTTCATTTAGTGTTAGACACCGAGTTCCCTTGGGTCAGTGACTTCGTCGTCACTCGCCCTATGCCCAGAGCAGCTCATATTACAGTAAATACAGCACAGACATTGGAGTTCCACCAAACCACGGTTTCCGACCCCGAATGCACATTAGAATCATCTGGGGAACTTTTAAGACGTAGCCTGGGCACCCGGCCAGGCCACTTATACCATGACCTCAGAGGATGGGGCTCAGACTACAGGATTGTTTAAAACCTTCCCCAGGTGACACTAATGCTTGGCCAGGATTAAGAACCACTGACCTCAACCCGGGTTTAGATCTCAGCTCACCAGCGCTGTGACCTTGGGGAAGTTATTAAAACTCTGGGTCTAGTTCCACACCTATAACATGTGGAATAAAGTATCTAACTGCGAGTCACATTCAGAGTGTGCTGGCGACACACCGCCCTCCTCACACGTGGCCGGAGAGACGCAGCCGCTGCTTCTCTCCCCATGTCCCTGGCCTCCTTCTCAAATCAGAGGTTGACAGAGGGAGGTCAGGGTATTTATTCCTGCTTTTCATTCTGCCAGGTTGTCACAAATGCCCTGAGTCCCTCCACCAAAGACATGACTCTTTTTTTTAATACATATATGTTTTTATCGGTGCATTATAGTCTCACATCATAGTGTCAATCACATTGACAGTGACATACATGCACACAGCACTTGGCATAGCCCATGATTTTGTCATCCATTCATCCTGTCCATCTGCTGATGGACACCTAGGTTGGCTCCATAATTTGGCTTTTGTGAATGTGCTGTCATGAACATGGGTATGCATGTGTTACTGTAATCCTCTGATTCTAGTCCCTTTGGAAAGATACCCAGGAGTGGTAGAGCTGGAAGGGCGCAACTCTTGTTGGATGAGCCTCTCCTGAAGCTGGAGCTGTTTTGTCTGGGTTATACAGGCCACCATGCCCTTCCCTGGTCTCCTCAGGGGCAGGGGGTAATGGCTTCCTTATGTTTCCATCCCCACTGTCCTTGACTATGCCTTCTTTGTGTGTGTGCGTGTGTGTGTGTGTGTGTGTGTGTGTGTGTGTGTTACTAGGGATTGAACCCAGGGGCATTCTACCTCCGAGCTACACCCCCAGCCCTATTTTATTTTTATTTTGAAAACAGGGTCTCGCTAGGTTGCTGAGAGTCTCACTACTTGCTGAGGCTGTCCTTGAACCTGCAATCCTCCTGTCTCAGCCTCCCAAGTACTGGTATTACAGGCATGCGCCACCACGTCCAGTGACTACGCCTTCTTGGTTTGCCTTCGCCCTGCTCACACTTTCATAAACCATCTCTTTATTACCAACTTCTCTAAACTCACTTAAATCTGCCATTTGTAATCATGGTGATAGTGAACAACTACGCTAGAGAGAGAGGAAGAAGAAAGGGAGGAAGGACTGGGATATATGGGTAAAATTTTAGAAAAATAAAAAAAAAAAGCTGGGCATGGTGGTGCACACCTGTAATTCCAGTACTTGGGAGGCTGAAACAGGCAGATCCCAGGTTCCAGGCCAGCCTCAGCAATTTAGCAAGACCCTGTTTCAAAATAAATAGGGCTGGTTGGGCATGGTGGTGCACACTCGTAATCCCAGTACTTGGGAGCCTGAGACAAGAGGATTGCAGGTTTGAGGACTGCCTCAGCAAGTAATGAGACTCTCGTCAAGCTAGCGAGACCCTGTTTCAAAAAATAAAATAGGGCTGGGGGTGTAGTTTGGAGGTAGAATGCCCCTGGGTTCAATTCCCAGTACCACAATAAATATATACATTTATTTATTTATTCATTTATTTTTAAAAATGGATAGGGCAAGCCGGGCTTGGTGGCGCACGCTTGTAATCCCAGTACTTGGGAGGCGGAGACAGGAGGATCCAGGTTCACGGCCAGCCTTAGCTACTTAGTGAGGCCCTCCGCAACTTCGTGAGACCCGGTTTCAAAATAAAGTATAAAAAATAGGGCCGGGGGTGTAGCTCGGAGGTAGAACACCCCTGGGTTCAATCCCCAGTACCACGAAACAAAAAAAAAAACAAAAAAAAATGGATAGGGCAAGCCAGACATAGTGGTGCACACCTGTAATCCCAGTACTTGGGGGGCTGAGACAGGAGCATCACAGGTTCAAGACCAGCCTCAGCAACTTAGTGAGACTCTCAGTAACCTAGTGAGACCCTGTTTCAAAACAAAAACTAAAAAAGGCTGGGGGTGTAGCTCTGAGGTAGAATGCCTCTGGGTTCAATCCCCAGGACCACCAAAAAAAGAGGCAGGGACTAGGAGTGTAGCTCCGAGGTAGACTGGTCCTGGGTTCAATCCTCAGTACCAAAATTAAATAAAATAATGGTAATAATAATAAACCTCCTCATTCCTAGCTTTATTTGCAAAATAAACCCATGGAACCCTAGAAAGCCTGGAAATGTCTCTAGTTATCCACAGCTCACCATGTGAGAGAAAACACAGCCAACCAAAGTTTCAAGTTTCTCCAAGGCTTTATCTCATACTTTTTTTCCTAGTTGATGATTTTGTTTCCTTCAGAGCCTTCTTGTTCTTTTCATATTGACAGAAGTTCATCCAACAAGATTCTTGTAAAGATTAAATGATACACTCAGTGAAAAGATAAAACTCTCTCTGGAACCGTGTGGAGGAACTGGCTCAAGCTTCGGTGCCAAAATAGACCTGAGATTCGAATCCCACTCCTGATGCTGTAACCAGGACAAATGCTTATTGCTGCTGAAAATGGGGGTACCAATTCTTATTAGGTTATTGTAAGATGCTACATCATGATAATCATGATGGTTAATATTTTGAGGTCTTTTGTGTATCAGACAATTTGATAAAGATTTTTTTGTATGTGTGTGGTATTGGGGATGGAACTCAGGGGCATTCTACCTCTGAGCTATACCCCTTACTGATACTGATTAAGTCGGCTTCTCGTTTAGCCATAAGAGCTGCTCACAGCATCTGCAGCACTGGACCGCCTCGCTGCCACCCAGCAAGAGGGGGTGGGGATCTTCCTGTTACTATCTCTCCTCTCTCCTCTCCTCTCCTCTCCTCTCCTCTCCTCTCCTCTCCACTCCTCTCTTCTCCTCTCCTCATCACCTCTCTTCTCTTCTCTCTCTCTCTCTGCTAGTTTTTTCATACCGGGAATTGGACCCAGGGGCGTTCTACCTCTGAGCTATACCCCTAGCCCTTTTTAGTCTTTATTTTGAAATAGGATCCCACTAAATTGCTGAAGGTCTTACTAAGTTGTTGAGGCTGGCCTCGAAACTGCAATCCTCCTGTCTCAGCCTCCCAAGTACTAAGATGACAGGCTTAGGCTTATGCAACCTTGCCCAGCACTTCCTATTACTGTCTTAAGGACAGACAGGGGACTTCCCTGAAAGTCTCAAGTAGTTTCCTCCTTTGTCACAGTTGGATCACTCTTCTGTTCATGAACCAAATCACTGGTCAAGAGGAATCGATTATTCTTTTCAGGGGGGTACTGGAGATGGAATCCAGGGGCCTTCTACCTCCAGGCTACACCCCTAGACCTATTTTATTTCTTATTTGGAAACAGGGTCTTGCTAAGTTTCTGAGAGCCTCACTAAGTTGCTGAGCCTGGCTTTGAACCTGCTATTCTCCTGTCTCAGCCTCCCAAGTACTGGGATTCCAAGCGTGCGCCACCACGCCCAACAGGATTCGAGTATTCTTACATCCATGAGGCACAATTAGGCCTTGTGAAGGATGCTCTCTCTAAATGCACTTATGTCTCTCAGAGGAGAGGAAGAGGCTTTGGAGAGATGACTGTAAATCCCACTAGGGTGGCAGTAGGGTCAGACTAGAGAGTGAGGTTAACCCAGATTATGGAGCACCCTTAACAACCCGGGGAGCTCAAGTTTAACCTAGTTAACAGGGAACAAGAAGCTAACCTCCCATGGTTATAGTACTGAGAAAAGGGCGTGTATGTGAGCCCCCGCCTCCAGGCCTGGCTCTGCTGCCCACGGCTCTGTGAACTCTCACAAGTCTTGGGCCACCAATTCCTTATCAGAAAAGTAAGAATAACAGGGAACCTCTTGACATTGTGTTACGGCGCGGATAGCAAGTGTCCCCCAAAGACTCGTGTGTTGAAGGTGTGGGCCCCACCGCAGCAATGTTCAGAGGTGGGGCTTATGGGAAGTGGTTGGGTCAGGAGGGCTCTGGCCTCATCCGTGGACTCATTCATTCATTCATTCATTCATTCACTGGGAGGTGATGGAGGACATGGGAGGTGGGACCCAGTGGGAGGAAGTAGGTTACTGGGATTTGGGACGTGCCCAGGAAGGGTATTTCTTGCCCCCAGCTCCTTTCTCTCTTTCTGTCTCTGTCTCTCTCTCTGTCTCTCTGTCTCTGTGTGTGTGTGTGTCTCTCTCTCCAGCTTTCTTCTGCCACACCCTCTGCCACGATGTTCTCACTCAGCTCAAGACAAAAGCAATGAAGCCAGTCAACCATGAACTGAAACCTCTGAAACTATGAATCAACCAAAATAAATCTTTCCTCCTCTAAATAGTTTCCCTTAGTTATTAGTCACAATGACCAAAAAATAAAATAAAATAGGAAGTTCCAAGATGGCGACCAAGGGAGATACCACGTTACGACCTCTCTGAGACTTGGATCTCAATTGCCGTGAAAGCAACTTCTTGACAGGAGAATAAAAGCAACAAACACTTGAACTAAACAACGAAAAGTTTGAAATGCTACAGAATCAAAGCCAGAAGACAAAACAGAGGAAAGTAAAAAGCTCCAAGCGCCTTACCTAAGGAACGGGGCTGCGCCATCTTGGCTGGACCGCGCGGGCCACTCCCGGCATCGCAGCTCCACACGCCGCCGGCAGAGAAGCCAGAGACCTGCTGTGAGTCCAACTGCAGATCAGCAGAGACAAAAGCGAGCAGCGGCGCCTCCACACTCAAGACGCCAAACGGCGGTGGCTGCAGCGGCGCCATCTTGACAGGACTTTGCCGGCGGCTACCAGCATTGTGGCTTCAACACAAGACCAACAGAGACGCCAGTGACCTGCTGTGAACCCAGCAGCTGCAGAAGAACAGCAGTGAAGGCGAGCAGCGACTCGCTCCACGCGCGACACACACCCGAACTGCCGCGACGGCAGAAGCATCAGCGGCGCCATCTTGGTCAGACCACGCTGGCAGCAACCGGCATTGCAGCTTCTGCAGGCCGCCAACAAGGAAGCCAGGGAGCTCTTCTAAAACCAGCACTGCAGAGCACCAGCGACAAAAGCAAGCAGCAGTCCGATCCACACTTGGCAGAGTCCCCAGGGCCCGGAGGCCTGACCAGAACCTGCGGCAGCGGCTGAGCACCCCCCCCACCCACCCAGAGATTAAGAGCAGCACTCAAGGAGACCGTAAGTCAACGAGCCGCCCCAGGGGGAGACCACCCAGCGTGGCCACAGGGACTCACGGGGTCTGAGACGGTGCAGATTGCCCCGGTGGAGGTGGGAGTGGGGTCTGCTGTGGGACGCGGTAGACGTGTGGATAAGCAGACAGTCGCTGGTGACATTTGGGTGGGACAGACTTGCAGCCCGCAGGTCGCAGCGCCCTTATAGAGTCCCCAGGGATTGCCACAGGACATACAGCTGTGGTACCTGGGGGAAATTAGACCAAACCAGCCCTTGCTGTGGAAAACATGGAGTGCCTGGTTTGCACAGAATCGAGTCAAAGTGACATCCGCTGCTTCTGTAGGCAAAGAGAGACACAAGCCCGGGGTCCCCTGCTGGTGACACCTGCCATAGGTGTAGACAGAGAGAGACATAGGGACAGCCCAAGTGGAGAACGCGGAGACCCATGCTTGCAGTGAGAGGGGCAACAGCAGCACTGGTCGCCTGCACAGGTAGTAAGAGGCACCAGGCAAGGGTCCCAATCACTGAAGGAGACTAAAAATTGGGCCTGCAAATGGACATTATACTGAGCAAGTGAGAATAACAATTCAGTAAAGGCTATTCACCTTTAAGGCTCATCTAGTAGCAACTATCTACCCCCAGAATAGGAAACTATAAAGGGAGAGAGATTAGATATAGGAAACCTACAGAGTGAGAGAGAGAGAGAACTACCAAAAGCAACAAAGGTATAATCATAAGAAACCTGAAAGCATGAAAAGGAAGAATAGCAAAGAAACAATGAGCTCCCACAACCCCACAACCACAGAACCTGCCAACACAGAAGTGCAAAGATTGCCAGAAGGACAATTCAGAACTTTTATAGTAGAAATGATACAGGATTTCCAAAAAGAATTCAGAGAGAGCCTGAAAGGAATGAAGGGTCAAATAAACAAAGAATCTGACACCCTGAACAGGAATCAAAAAGAAGCTCTGAAGGAAGTGAAGGATGCAATAATTGAAATGAAGGCATTAATACAGACCATCAACAATAGACTAGACCACATAGAAAACAGAATCTAACTCTTAGAAGATGACCTCTCCAAAAATGAATGCATAGTACATAATTTAGAAAAAAAAATTTGACAGCATGAATTGGACATTGAAGAGATCTCAGCCAGTCTTAAAAGAGCAAACCTAAGAATAATAGGCATAGAAGAGGGAATAGAAGCTGAAACCAAAGGAATCAATAATTTATTCAGAAAAGTAATATTAGAAAATTTTCCAAACATAGAAAGAGAGGTCAACACACAGGTACAGGAAACATACAGAACCCCTAATAGACAAGATCAGAGAAGAGGTTCACCACGCCACATAATAATCAAATTGACTAATGTAGAGGCAAAGGAGAGAATCTTAAAGGCAGCAAGAGTAAAAGACCAAGTAACATTCAGAGGCAAACCAATAAGAATCACTCCTGACCTTCCAAACCAAGTCATGAAAGCCAGGAGGGCCTGGAGCGATATATTCCAAACTCTGGAAGAAAACAACTTCCATCCAAGATTTATCTACCCAGCAAAGATATCCATCAAATTTGACAGGGAAATAAAAACCTTCCATGACAAACAGAAGCTGAAAGACTTTATGTCTTCCAAACCGGCACTAGAGAAAATACTCAAAGATATTAATTACAAAGAAGAAATCATAAGGAAACACCAGAACCAGAGAAACAGTAATTTCCATCAAACAACAAGGCAAAGAACAAACGCTACCTCAAACAAAAATTAAATCTCAAAATGTTAGGAATCAAAACCCATCTCTCCATAATCACGCTGAATATAAATGGCCTCAACTCCCCAATCAAAAGACATAAGGTGGCAAAATGGATTAAAAATCACAATCCATCTATATGCTGCCTGCAAGAAACACACCTTACACGTAAAGATACGCACAAACTAACAGTGAAGGGACGGAGCAAGGTAATCCACACTAATGGAACTCGAAAACAAGCAGGAATATCAATTATGATATCAGACAAATTAGACTTCAAACCTAAACTTATCAGAAGAGACAAAGAAGGTCATTTCTTACTGCTAAAAGGAACAATCCAGCAAGAGGATATAACAATATTCAACATTTATGCCCCAAACACAGGTGCAACCACTTTTATAAAAGAAATTCTTCGTGACATTAAATTACACATAGATCCCAATACAATAATATCGGGAGACTTCAACACCCCTCTCACACCACTAGATCGATCTTCAAGACAAAAGGTCAGTAAAGATGCCTCAGACCTAAGGAACACCATAAACCAAATGGACCTACTAGACACCTATAGAATATTCCACCCAACTACAGCTGAATTCACATTTTTTTCAGCTGCTCATAGAACCTTCTCTAAAATAGACCATATCCTAGGCCACAAACTGAGTACTAGCAAGTTCAAAAAATGTGACATAATCCCCTGCGTCTTTTCAGACCATAATGGAATGAAACTAGAAATCAACTATAGGAAGACCCAGAGAAACCTCATAAACACATGGAGACTGAACGCCACACTGCTGAATGAGGAATAGGTCAGAAAAGAAATAAGATGAGAAGTTAAGAAATTCCTAGAGGCCGGGCGTGGTGGCACACGCTTGTAATCCCAGTACTTTGGGAGGTGGAGACCGGAGGATCCCGGTTCGCAGCCAGCCTCAGCTCTCTCGCTCTCTCTCTCCCTGTCTCTCTCTCTCTCTCTCTCTCTCTCTCTCTCTACTTAGTAAGGCCCTCCGCAACTTCGTGAGACATGGTTTCAAAATAAAGTATAAAAAATAGGGCCGGGGGCGTAGCGCAGAGGTAGAACGCCCTGCGTTCAATCCCCG
>PVJS01049561.1:0-14631 GCA_004027185.1 Glis glis | reverse complement strand
TGCTGAGGGCCTCACTAGGAAGAGAGAGAGACAGGGAGAGAGAGAGAGAGAGAGAGAGAGAGAGAGAGAGAACTGAGGCTGGCCGCGAACCTGGATCCTCCGGTCTCCACCTCCCAAAGTACTGGGATTACAAGCGTGCGCCACCACGCCCGGCCTTATTCTTTATTTTGAAACAGGGTCTCACTAAGTTGTGGAGGGCCTCACTAAGTAGCTGAGGCTGGCTGTGAACCTGTGATCCTCCTGTCTCAGCTTCCCAAGTACTGGAATTACAAGGGTGTGCCACCATGCATGGGTTGGGGCATCCTACTTCTAAGCTACACCCTCAGCCCTTTATTATTATTATTATTATTATTATTATTATTATTATTTTGAGACTGGGTCTTGCTAAGTTGCTGAGACTGGTCTCAAAACTGCAACCTTCCTGTCTAGGCCTCAAACCTTCAATCCTCCCATCTTTTTTTGTGTGTGTGTGGTACCGGGGATTGAACCCAGGGGCATTCTACCTCCGAGCTACATCCCCAGCCCGATTTTTTATTCTTTATTTTGAAACAGGGTCTCACTAAGTTGCAGAGGGCCTCGCGAAGTAGCTGAGGCTGGCTGCGAACCTGTGATCCTACTGTCTTAGCCTCCCAAGTACTGGGATGACAAGTGTGTGCCACCATGCCCCATAGCCTTCCAAGTACTAGGTTCACTTGTGTGCACCACCACATCCAGCATCCCACTTTATCTTAACTCACTTGTGGCAAGTGAGGGGGAGGGGAGGGGTCCCCACCTTTTTGGGGATGCCCCCTGTCCCCCCCCCCTTGCCCTATCCCAAGAGCCTGCCTCTCCCCCGCCCCCAGGACGTGAGCGCCGAGAAGAGTCTAGAGATGCCGGAACTGTACATGGCCGGCCAGAAAGACGAGCTCTTCAACTACTGGGTTTTCCTGCAGGCCGTTGGCCATGGCATAGTCACCTCCATGGTCAACTTCTTTGTGTCGCTGTGCGTCACCCGCAACTTCGCAGGGCCCTCCGGCTTCAGCGACTACCAGTCCTTCGGGGTGTTGGTGGCCCTGTCAAGTTTGCTGTCTATCACCCTAGAGGTGGGCAGGGCTGCCCCCCCGGTCCCCACCCCTGGGTGGGAGGACCTTGAACAAGGGGCATGGAGGCCTCACCCCCACCCCCACCCCCACCGACCTCTCCATGGGGGACCTCGTCAAGTGGACCCCCAGGGGCTCAGTGTCCCGGCCCCCCAGCCCCAGCTGACCCCTTCCGCTGCCCTCCAGGTCATCTTGGTCATCAAATACTGGACCCTCCTGTGCGTGCTGACCATCCTGGTCAGCCTGGGCTCCTACGCCGTCATGACCTATGTCACGCAGAGCTTTTGGCTCTACAAGATCGCCCCGACCACCTTCCCGTTTCTGTGTGAGTCCCCCCTCCTCCATGGGGTGTGCTGCGATTGCCTGCTGCGTGGGAGGGGGGACCCCAGATGAAGGAACCGCTTCCAGCTGCCCGGGGACAGGTTTCAGGATGGCGACATCACCCCGCAAAGTGTCTGGAGAATGGGGCTGCATTTCTGGAGCTGGCTCAAGGCCACCCGGTGGTCTGGGGGCATCCGAGAGGGTGAAGGGAGGGCGGTGAAGGTCAGGTACCAAGAGCCTCAGTGTGACTCTCGTGCGGTCCCCAGATGTTGACCGGAATGTGCTGATGCACCCCTCGGCCCTACTGGTGATCCTGCTGAACATGTCTCTCAACACGCTGCCAGTTCTGGCCTTCCGTGTCATCCACAAAGCCACGAGGAAGCCCAGGCCCAAGGTGAGCCAGGGCTGGGGCTGGAGTCCACCCCCACGGGCTCCTGGGGCCCCATCAGCCCCGCCCGGCGCTCCTGGACTCGCGTGCACCAGGGACGGGTGGGTGTGACCCCAGGGGGACACCCAGTGCTCTCAGAGGGGCGAAGTTCTCCAAGAGGAGGACCCTACATTCAGGACAGAGGTGGCAGGGAGCACCCAAAAGACCGACCCGGGTTCACACAACGACACCCTTCAATTTCCGCCATCGTTATCCAGGGTTGGGACGGAGGGGACAGGAGCAAACTCACAATGGTTTAAGCAAAAGGAAGAACTTAGAGCCGGGCGTGGTGGCGCACGCTTGTCATCCCAGTACTTGGGAGGCTGAGAGAGGAGGATCGTAGGTTCGCGGCCAGCCTCGGCTACTTCGTGAGGCCCTCTGCAACTTAGTGAGACCCTGTTTCAAAATAAAGAATCAAGAGCCGGGCGTGGTGGCTCACACTTGTAATCCCAGTACTTGGGAGGCTGAGACAGGAGGATCTGGGTTCGTGGCCAGCCTCAGCTACTTGGCGAGGCCCTCCGCAACTTAGTGAGACCCTGTTTCAAAATAAAGAATAAAAAATAGGGCTGGGGGTGTAGCTCAGAGGTAGAATACCCGTGGGTTCCATCCCCAGTACCGCAAAAAAAAAAAAAAGAATAAAAAATAGGGCTGAGGGTGCAGCTCAGAGGTAGAATGCTCCTGGGTTCAATCCCCAGTGCTAAAAAACAAAAACAAAAACAAAAAAACGAAGGATATTGTGATACCCACTGCAACCTGGATGAGCCTTGAGAACATTGTGCTCAGTGACATGAGCCAGACACTGCAGGATTACACTCTCAGGGGGTCCCTAGAGTCATCAGATCCTGAGACAGGAAGTACCAGGGATGGGGAAGGCATGGGGAGTTAGTGTTGAATGGGGACAGTTTCAGTCTGGGAAGATGAGAAAGTTCTGGAGATGGGAGGTGGGACGGCTGCGTAGCCACGTGAGCGTGCTTCGTGTCTCTGAGCTACACACTTAAAAATTGTTAAAACAGCCAGGTGTCGTGGCTCATGCCTGTAATCCCACTACTTGAGAGACTGAGACAGAAGAACTGCAGGCTCGAGGCCAGCCTCAGCAACTTAGTGAGACGCTGTTTCAAAATAAGAAATAATAAGCCGGGCGTGGTGGCGCATGCTTGTCATCCCAGTACTTGGGAGGCTGAGACAGGAGGATCTATCTGGGTTCGTGGCCAGCCTCAACTATTTAGTGAGGCCCTCCGCAACTTAGTGAGACCCTGTTTCAAAATAAAGAACAAAAAATAGGGCTGGGGGTGTAGCCTGGAAGTAGAATGCCCCTGGGTTCAATCCCTGGTACCGCAAAAAAAAAAAAGAAAAAAAATAGGGCTGGGGGTGTAGCTCAGAGGCAAAACACCCCTGGGCTCAATCCCCAGTACCCCTCCCCCCACTCACAAATCGTTAAGACACCAGAGCACCGTGGCACATGCCTGTAATCCCAGTACTTGGGAGGCTGAGACAGGAGGTTTGTGGGTGTGAGGCCAGCCTCAACAATGCAGCGAAACTCTCAGTAACCTAGCAAGACTCTGTTTCAAAACAAAAAATAAAAAGGGCTTGGGGAGCCGGGCGTGATGGTGCACGCTTGTAATCCCAGTACCTGGGAGGCTGAGACCGGAGGATCCAGGTTCGTGGCCAGCCTCAGCTACTTAGTGAAGCCTCCGTGACTTAGTGAGACTCTGTTTCAAAATAAAGAACAAAAAATAGGGCTGGGGATGTAGCTCAGAGGTAGAAAGCCCCTGGGTTCAATCCCTCGTACCGCAAAAAAAAAAAAAGGGGGCTTGGGGTATAACTCAGAGGTAGAATGCTCCTGGGTAACACACACACACACACACACACACACACACACACACACACACACACATACACACACACACACACACAGAGTTAAGACAGTAAATTTTATGTTACATGTATTTTATCACAATAAAAATGAGAGTACTTACTAGTTTGTGTAACCAAAACATGGAAGGACAGGTTGCCACTGGGAAGGGCCTCAGATCTGATTGGAATGGTGGACCAGGATGCCTGTCCCAGAGTTGCCTATTCTGGCTCCACCAGTAGAGAATGGTTGGTCTGGAGTTAGGTCCAGGGAAGGACTCTGATTGGCTAGTCCAGAGTCAGGTCCCAGGGAAGGACTCTGATTGGCTAGTCCAGAGTCAGGTTCCAGGAAAGGACTCTGATTGGCTGGTCCACAGTCAGGTCTCAGGAAAGGACTCTGATTGGCTGGTCCAGAGTCAGGTCCCAGGAAAGGACTCTGATTGGTCGGTCCAGAGTCAGGTCCCAGGGAGTCTTTAGTTGGCTTACTTGGGTAGAAAAGAACTTGACCATGGGCTCTGAATGGCCTCCACTAGGAGGCAGTAACCTGAGGCCAATTAACAAAGTGTGGGTACCTGATGACCTCCCCTTTCGCTCTGCAGGAGGAGGAGATCCCGAGTGAGGAGATTGTCACTGTGGAACCCGTGCCTTATTTACGCCGCGAGTTACCCGCCCGGCGCTCCAGCTACGCCTTCTCCCACCGCGAGGGCTACGCGGACCTTATCACCCAGGGCACGATTCTACGGAAGACGACCATGGCCAGCAATGAGGAGATCACAGATTCCCCAGTCCCGTCCGACGATGAGGCACCCTCGAACTACCAGGAGTCACACTGGCACCTCAGGAAGCTCTCCTTCCTGAGGATGAAGAGACCTCGGGGCAGGGTGTCCTCCGAGGACATGGCCTCCACTGTGAGCTCGACGGTGACCATGGATGGGCAGGCCAACTTTTACTCAGAAAACCAATCCTCTCTGGCCAAGAAGTTGCCATCCAACATGAGCAGGCCGTCGGAATCTTTCCTGGAGAAGTTGCCGTCGGTCACCGAAAGCCAAACGTTGTCTTTGGAGGTTCAGTCCCAAGAGCTCACAAGCCAGTCACTGTCTTTGCGCCAGACGTCTGAGAGCCAGTTAGAGCCCATTCAGGCGAGGTCATCCTGGACACCGTTCTGGAAGAGCTGGCCTCATCACTCCAAGGATACAACGTTGCTCCCCACCAAGAAGCCCTCGTCCCTGGCGGAGACTTTGCCATCCACTGTGGGAGAGTCATCCCTGAGTGAGCTGCCGATGGAGGTGGAGCCCTGGTCTGTGGAGAGGCAGCCGTCATCCATGGAATGGCTGCCGATACCCTTCCAGAACCAATCCCCACCGGATTTGGCAAATCAGCCAAGCCTGTCCTCGCAGGACCATGCATTGCCCTCCAAAAGCCAATCAGCGAGGAAGACATCTTTCTCCAAAGACAAGGACTCCACGTCCACGTCCTTTTCTTTTTCTAATAAACCAGGGTCCAACTGACCCCAGGGCTGCTTCGGGTTCGCCCCTTTCCTGCATGTCTTTTGGCGGGTGCCACACAGAATATTCTTTCCCTGCTTCTTAAAGATCAATACACTGACTTCTAGTGGCCTAGTGGGAGATTTGCAGGCAAAGCTTTCTCCTCTTCCTCCTCCTCCTCCTCCTCCTTCCTTCCCCTCCTCTTCCTCTTCTTTTCTCTTCCTCTTCCCCCTCCTCCTCCTTTTCTTTCCTCTCCCCCTTCCCCTCCTTCTCCTTTTCTTTCCTTTCTTTTTTTTTTTTTGGTGCTGGGGATTGAACCCAGGGGCATTCTACATCCAAGCTACACCCCCAGCCCTATTTCTAATTCTTTATTTTGAAACAGGGTCACACTAGGTTGCAGAGGGCCTCACTAAGTAGCTGCGGCTGGCTGCGAACCTGCGATCCTCCTGTCTATGCCTCCCAAGTGCTGGGATGACAGGTGTGCACCACCACGCCAGGCTGAATCCAGGGGCTTTCTACTTCTGAGCTACACCCCCAACCCTATTTTATTTTATTTATTTATTAATTTATTTTGAAACAGTGGAGGGCCTCCATAAATTGCCAAGGCTGGCTGCGAGCTGCCATCCCACTGTCTCAGCCTCCCAAATCCCGGGATTACACGCCTGTGCCATTATGCCTGGCTCTCTTCTTTTCTGCTTCTAATCCTCTTCATCCCCCTCCTCCTCCCCTCCTCCTCTCTTCCCTCCTGCTTCTTCTTTACCCTAAGGTAGACAGTGTAGGCCAAGTTTCATTGCTCTTGAGGGAGAGGGGAGCAGGCTCTGCCTGACACCCCAGGCTCCCCACCACCCGCCCAAAGGCCCCTCCTGGGAAGTGTGAAGCTCCAGTTCCTGCACCTTCCAGCACAGTCCTCCACCAGGCTGCCCGGCTCCTCCCCTCCAATAAGCAGCCTCTCACTCCAGCTCAGGGGGCAGCTCAGAGGTCTGTGTCTTGGGGTGCATTGGACTCTGAGGCCCCAGTTGCCCTGAAAGGTGGGGTGGGGTGGGGCTCAGAGAGGGCCCACAGCCCAGGAGCAGGGCCAGGCAAGCCGGGAGAGGCCAGGCCGCTTCCCTCCACCCCTCCACCCCACATCCCTCCGCCTCCTTCCTCTCCCATCTGCAGTCGGCCAACACGCACACACCAGGTGAATGACTAGAAAATAATTTATTGAAGAAAAACAAAACAACAAACCCAGCACAGGAATAGTTAACAATGGCAATGATTTTTTATTTTTTACTTTTAAGCCTGTCGCCTGAGGGTGGGGGTGGAGAGGGGTCTCAGGATGATCCAAATAGGGTCTCCCCTGCAAGCATCCCCCTTCCATCCTTCACTGCAAACACTGGGAGGTCCTCCCTCACCCCCAGATAATCAGCCCAAACCAGGGATCTGGTGGGGCCACCGGGAGGAGCCCCAGGGGCCTGGTGGTCTGGTTTTGGGCCGAGGAGGTGCAGTGGCCAGGAGCCCCCACCCCTGCCCCTGTAGGGGCCCCGCGGCTCAGCCTTCCAGAACCTTCTGTCCTGTGGGGTGTGAGGGACCCCCTTTGGCTACCCCAGGCCCCCGTGCAGGGCCTGCCCTGGAAAGGGGGCTGTCACCTCTCCTCTCTGGCCCTCATGGGCCCCCCAGGAAGGAAGCACAGGAACCCCAAACCAGCTCTCTCCCCACCTGCAGGGGCTGCTGGGTGGCTGCAGCCCTGGCTTCACGGGAGAAGTGGCGCCACAGAGAGTGGTTCCAGAGCCCTCTTTCCTGATGCTGGGAGAGTGGGGGGACCTGTTCCCCAGGGTCTCGAAGTGCGTTACGGGGTACACCGCCCCACTTACAGGGCTGAGCAGGAAGGCGAACTCATGCCCAACCCGGGGCCTGGAGGCTAAGGGTGGAGCGGGGTGGGGGTGCCTCAGGGTGGCCATTTGGATCTGAGGAAGTTGGGGCACACCCCAGGCCCCCCACCACCACCCTCGGCGACGAGACTCCAATTGCCTGATTGTCTCTCTCCTCTGAACAAGACACTTAGTAACTCCATGCTAAAGTGAGACCAACTGAGATGGGGGTCAGGGGGTCCTAGATGGTGACACCACCCACGTGCACCCAAGATCCAGGAGCAGGGCCTGTGGCCCCCACCCGGCCGGGGCAGGCAGACAGCATGTGGGGCCAGGAGGTGAAGGAGACCCCGGTGCTGGGGTCCCGCTGGCTCAGGGACCCCTCCGTCCTCTACCTGGGGACTGCGGGACACACAGTTCCTTAAACACAGAGGGATGCAGAGAACCACAGAACAGCCCCGACCTGGGCATGAAGTACAAAGATACGACACGGAACCCCAGGGCCGCAGCCCCCCCCCGCCCCCCATCACTTAATACATTATCATCAAGAAAGAGTACATTAGCCATGCATCAAATCAAAATCCATTTCGTCTTTTTTTTTCCTTTTTTTCTTAAATTACATTTGAACACAGAACACATAGTATAATAAATACTCTTATCAGACATGACTCCGAAACCAAAATACAACGAGAAATCGAACAAGCCAGAGAACAGAAAGGTACTTCTCTCTCTCTCCCTCTCTCTCTCTCTTTCTCTCTCTCTCTCTCTCTTTCCTCAAAGACTCGTTTAAATAATAAAAAAATCTGTAAACGCCGCTGGTCCCTCGTCCCTTGCCAGGCTCCTTCCGACCACCGGCTCCGCTGCCCTGACATTCAATACGTCTCCCACGGAAATGGTCAAAGAAACAACATGCCGTCGTCTGCAAAATTATAATTTAACGGTATAAAGCTTCAAGTCACGTATTCCAAAAACTAGCTAAGGATTTTCTTTTTCTCACATAAACTATACATTAAATATTTTGAGGTATTTCAGAGAAAATTGTCAAAGGCTTGAAGGAATTGTGCTGGAGGGGGGGTTCCCTGTGTGGAGAATGGTCTTTGGTATGGGGTGACCAGCGGGGCATGGAGGGGGAGTTTGGGGTCCGGGTCCGGTGAAGGGGCTGCCCTAGCTTGCGTGGGGCATGGGAGCCAGCGTGTCTGCGTGAGTGTGTGTGTGTGTGTGTGTGTGTGTATGTGTGTGTGTGTGATGTGGGGATGGTTCTGGAAAGAATCCACTGGGGCTGGGGGTGTGTTGTTCAGTGGTTAGCGCTTGCCCAGCATCTGCAAGACCCTGAGTTCCATCCCCAGCACCACAAAAAGAAAAGGAAAAGGAAAAGAAAAAAAAAAAAAGAAAGAAAAGAAGCCAGGCGTGGTGGTGTACACTTGTCATCCCAGTACTCGGGAGGCTGAGACAGGAGGATCGCAGGTTCGCGGCCAGCCTCAGCTACTTAGGCCCTCCGCAACTTAGTGAGACCCTGTTTTGAAATGAATTAAAAATAGGGCTGGGGGTGTAGCTCAGAGGTAGAATGCCCCTGAATTCAACCCCCAGTACCGCAAAAAAAAAAAAAAAAGAAAAAGAAAAGAAAAGGGCTGGGGTGTAGCTCAGAGGTAGAATGCCCTTGGGTTCAGTCCCCAGCACCACAAAAAAGAAAAAAGAATAGAAACAAGGACACAGGAGCCCAGGGCTCTTTGATGGCAGCGAGGCTTCACTAGCTCTGACCACTTTTCCTCTTGACCAGAGGTGCCACAACCAGAATGTTCCAAGGCAGTCTGTCACTTTCCAACAAGGACAGGAGAAGCCCCTCACCTTGCCCCTGGGGCCTTGAAGGCTGGGTACAGGCAGGGGTCTCACCAACCCCTACCCCGGAGCCAGGGCATCTATTTTCTATTTCTTTTCTTTTTGTGGTGTCAGGAATTGAATCCAGGGGCATTCTGCTTCTGAGCTACATCCCCAGCACTATTTTATTTTTTATTTTGAAACAGGGTCTCACTAAGTTGCCGAGGGTCTTGCTAAGTTACTGAGACAGGCCTCGAACCTGTGATCCTCCTGTCTCAGCCTCCCAAGTACCAGTGTATCTATTTTCTATGAAGGGTGGGGACATGGAGCACTTTATTACCTTCTAGAACCCCTGCCTCCATTAAAAAAAAAAAAAATATATATATATATATATATGACAATATAGTATATTACATTTTCTTTGGCCTCAACATTTCCTTTTTTTTTCTGATTTTTTTTTTTTTTTTGGTGGCACTGGGGATTGAACCCAAGGGCATTCTACCTCCCAGCCCTATTTTCATTTTTATATTTTGAAACAGGGTCTCGCTAGGTTACATCGCTGAGGCTGTCGAACCTACGATCCTCCTGTCTCAGCCTCCCAAGTACTGGGATTACAGGCATGCGCCACCATGCCCGGCTTTTCTTTCTGATTTTAAAGGAAGTTAAAATGTTTCTTTGGGACCTGGGCCTGCAGGGTTCAAATATATGTTGACCTCCTGGATGGGCAGCAGAGTCCTTGACCCACTCATCAGGAACTTGAGGAAACCTCCCGGCCACATGCCTATAAACCCAGTACTTGGGAGGCTGAACCTAGCGAGGCCCTCAGCAACTTAGTGAGACCCTGTTTCAAAAAAAAAAAAAGTGGGCCGGGCATGGTGGTGCACGCTTGTAATCCTGAGACCTGAGGATCCGGGTTCTTGGGCAGCCTCAGCTACTTAGTGAGGCCCTCCGCAACTTAATGAGACCCTGTTTCAAAATAAAGATTAAAAAATAGGGCTGGGGGTGTAGCCCGGAGGTAGAATGCCCCTGGGTTCAATCCTCAGTATCACCAAAAAAAAAAAGTGGAGGGCAGGGCTAGGGGTGTAGCTCAGAAGTAGAATGCCCCTGGGTTCAATACCCAGTACTACCAAAAAATTTTTTTAAATAAAAAATAAAAAAGACTGGGAGTATCGCTAGGAGGTAGAATGCCCCTGGGTTCAATCCCCAGCACCAAAAAAAAGTAAATAAATAAAGGATATGGGTAAATGGAAGAGGAAAGGGGGGCCCAGGTGTTAGTGGGGGACCTGGTTCCCCCAGAATAAAGCTCTCAGTGCCCAGGGACCACAAAAAAGAATCAGAACTTGGTTAGCTGGGCGTGGTGGCATACACCTGTAATCCCAATACTTGGGAGGCTGAGACTGGAGGATCTCAGATTCCCGGCCAGCCTCAGCTACTTAGTGAGACTCTCAGCAACTTAAGGAGACCCTGTTTTAAAATAAAAAAATAAGCCGGGCATGTTGGTGCACGCCTGCAATCCCAGTACTTGGGAGGCTGAGACAGGAGGACCGCGGGTTCGTGGGCAGCCTCAGCTACTTAGTGAGACCCTCCGCAACTTAGTGAGACCCTGTTTCAAAATAAAGACTAAAAAATAGGGCTGGAGGTATAGCTTGGAGGTAGAATGCCCCTGGGTTCAATCCCCGGTGCTGCGATATAAAATAAAATTAAAAATTAATTAATTAATTTAAAAAATAAAAAGGGCAGGGGGTGTAGCTCAGAGGTAGAACGACACCCTTGGGTTTAAGCCCTAGTACCACAAACACACACCAAAAAAAAAAAAAGGAAGAGAATGTGTGTGTGTGTGTGTGTGTGTGTGTGTATGTACTGTGTGTAGTGTCTGTGTCCACGTGTGTTGGTGCGTGTCTGCACAGGTGTGGACCTGCATGTGACATCATGCATGTGTCTGAGATGTGGGCTTAGTCGCTGAGTGGGAAGGGGGACGTTTCACATTTAGGATTCTGCCCCAACACCCGAAGGTTCTAGAGCATCACTCAGATCCGGTAGCCGAAGAAACTGGGAGAACGCCGCGTCCATTAGGACAGAGGCCACTCCGTACACATCTTTGGTTCAAGAAAAAGGCACTCATCGACCTTGCTATCCTCTCTCTCTCTCTCTCTCTCTCTCTCTGTCTCTGGGGGGCGGGCAGGGAGGACGAGGGAACCCTAGCATCCAGCACAAGTCCTTGGGGGAAATCTTTGGTATTAGATGTGATCCTTCCAATCACAGACTTGAATGTGAGGTAGCCTTTACCTGGGGGAGGGGGGGATTCTCTAGAAATGTCTTTTGCATTCTCCGGGGTGGGGTGGGGTGGGGAGACTCCTCCCCGGGAGGCAGCCCACGACAGTGGGGTTTTGGGGAGAGGGGCGGTTCCTTCCAGCCTGGGGATCTGGAACCCCGGGGAGGTGGGCTCTTGGGATCCAGCTGCTGGCCAGTCTCAGAGGTCACCCAGACGAGATGAGCCGAGTGGGGGGCACGCGGGGGGTGCTCGTCTTCATTTCTGACCTTTCCCCTTTTGTAATTTTTTTTGGCAAAAACAAAAAAAAAGCGGAGCAAGCAGATTCCAGCCTCATCGACATCTTCCTTCTCTCCTTGGAGAGAGAGATGTCACAAACACGAGGTTCAGCCCCAGGGGTCCCCTGCCGGCCCCCTTCTGCATCCCCAGGATGTTGGGGGATGGGGCGGTGGGTTTCAGAAGGTTCTGGGCAGACGGCAGCCCCTGGCACCCGCGCAGGACTCGGCGCTCCGTGAATCTGACGTCGTCTTCTGGTTCCTGGGTTACATCCTTCCCTGGGTATCATTCATCAAGGTGCCGAAAGTTAAAGTGAACTAACCAAGGGGTGCGGGGAGGGAGGCGTCTGGGGTCTACCCGCATGTTGGCGCCGCCGCCCTCGGCCGGGGTGGGGGTGGGAAGGACGCTGGCCCCCGTCCCCTCCCCAGGCTTTAAGGCAGGGAATTCTTGGCACAAGGAGTCCTGGCCGCTGGGAGGGGCAGCTCGGGTCCTGGCGGTGGGGGGCCGTCCTGCCAGCGGAGGGGTCCAGTGGCGCGGGCGGGGACACTGTAAGGATCCAGCTTGAAGTGGGTTTTGGCGACTTCCAAGGGGCAGAGCTCTCCCCGGGGGCGGCAGGTCCTCTGCCCCCTCCAAGGGGCGGGGGTCTGGAGAAGGAGGGGTTAGTTATTCTTAAAATCCCTTTTTTTTTTTCTTAAATACCCGGTTTATATTTCTAGTGTGTGCTTCTTGACCCGCTTTAGGGGACAACACAGTGAGCCCTGGTTTTCCTCGAGGCCCCCTGGGCGTCCTGAATTGAGGGGGGCTGGGGAACCCCTTTCTTTTCCCCGGTCCCCTCTGGGGGTGGAGGGTTTCCTTTGGCCTGGGGAGGTGGGGGAGGAGGGGGCCCTTTTGTGCACTCGGGCTGGGGTGTGCGGTCCCCTCTCTGGGGGCAGCGCCCGGGCGGAGGGGCGGGCCCGGCGTCGCGGCGGGGCGGGGTGGCCTCAGGCCTTGGAGAAGGTGGCGGCGGTGCCCGCGGGGCCCCCGGGGGCGGCGCCCGGCTCCTCGGCCCAGCGGTTCATGCAGCGGCGCCGCGCGTTCATGAAGAAGTTGCTGACGGTGTTGAGCTCCAGGCCCAGCTGCTGCGAGATGGTGACCTGCATCTCCTTGGACGGCCGCTTGTTCTCCTTGAAGATGGCGATCAGCGTGCGCCGCTGCAGGTCGGTGAACACCAGGCGCTGCTTCTTGGGCTGCAGCGCGCGCTCCTTCTGCTGCTCTTGCTCTTTGCGCTTGCAGGCTGCGGGCGGGACAGCGCCACCGTGCGGCAGTGGAGAGAGAGGACGGGCCGGGGAGGGGCGGGCGGGAGGACAGGGCAGCGGGAGGGGGGCCCCGGACAGACAGAGCAGGGACCCCAGGACAGAGCAGGAAGGAAGGGGACCCAGGACAGACAGCAGGGAGGCATGGGACCCAGGAGACAGACAGAGCAGGGACCCCAGGACACACAGAGCAGGAAGGAAGGGGGCCCAGGACAGACAGCAGGGAGGCATGGGACCCAGGAGACAGAGCAAGGAGGCATGGGACCCAGGACAGACAGAGCAGGGACCCCAGGACAGACAGAGCAGGGAGGCATGGGACCCAGGACAGACGGAGCAGGGAGGGGCAGGAACCCAGGACAGACAGGTGCAGGGGACACAGAGTAGGAAGCGGGGACAACAGGGGAACCAAGGGATAGTAGCACAGAAATGTCCAGAGGAAGGGCAGCATGATGAAGGACCAGGAAGGGGCAAGAGGGCAGTAGAGACCGCGAGGGCCGGAAGTCAAGGAAGGAGAGACCGTCATGGAGGTGGTGGGGGGACAGACAGGGAAAGCAGATAGGATGGGAGGGGGAGAAAGTGAAAGCGTCGCAGAGTGAGTGGTCTCTACAGGTGCGGCAGTCTCTCCCCCGCCATCCCTCCCCGGCTTACGCCCACCCCAGGCACCTCCTCCCCAACCTCGACCCCCAAACCTCTCCCCTCCCCCAGCAAGGGCGAGGGACTCCCAGCCCCCAAGACCGCAGAAACTAGCATTGCTGTTTCCTTGTTCGGGAAATCACAGGCCAGTTATTGGGTAAGCACAGGCACGAGTTATTGGATCAGCATAGACGTGGGTGGAAGAAATGGTTAATTCGTCATTAGGGGGTGCATGGAGAACCCTGGCAGCCAGTCGACCTCCCGGCCTCCTCCCTTCCCTGGAGCTACCCCTGTGAGCCTGATGAACTCAGGCATCCTGTGCCAGGCTGTCCTTGGCTTCTACAGCCCAGTGCCCAGCTGCCAAGCAGACCCCTCCCCACCAAGCAGACCCCTCCCCACCAAGCAGACCCCTCCCCACCAAGCAGCGCGGCACAGAGGTGGACCAGGTAGGCTTTGTCAACCAGGGCTGGCTTCCCACCGCTGCTGCCAGGGGCTGAGAGAGGTTGGTGGCCTCGGTTCCAACTTGCCCCATCTCAGTTGGGAGAGACTGCCCCATCCTGCCTCTTCAAACCCTTTCCCCTAGCTGCTCTGCCCCCCCCCCCGAAATGTGGAGATGGGGACTGTACTAGCAAGTTCCTGTTGTCAACCCTGCCTCTGTGCCAGCCCTGGTGGCCCAGTGGGACTGCACAGCGAGCTTGTTGTTTTGGGTTCCGGAACAGTCCGGACCAGGTGGCAAGCTAGATCGATGTCCTTGCAAAAATAAATGAATGTTCCTGCACTCTGACTCATTTCTCAGGAACAGGGCTCTGCCCCTGACCAGGGGTTCTCAGAGCTTCTAATTGGCCCCCTCAGGTTTTATGATTAAACAAGATGGATGCAGCCTATGGGACATTTTAGAAAATCATCTAACGAGAGAGAAAAAGAGAACAACTGAGAAAAATAGTTGAGAAGTCAACAAAGGTGAAGCTGTAATATTCTCAGAGGAGTGGCAGAGAGGTATTGTATCCATGAAACAAGAACAGGGTGCTGCAAAATAAAAAGGATAACTAAAGAAAAATAAAATGAAGCTGGGAGCCAGGCATGGTGGTGCATGCCTGTCATCACAGTACTTGGGAGGCTGAGACAGTAGGATTTCAGGTTTGAGGACAGCCTTGGCAACTTAGAAATCCCCTCGGAAGCTTAGCAAGAACCAGTTTCAAAATATAAAATAAAGCCGGGTGTGGTGGCGCACGCTTGTAATCCCAGTACTTTGGGAGGCGGAGACCAGAGGTTCCGGGTTCGCAGCCAACCTCAGCGCGCATGCATGCACGTGCGATCTCCCCCCCCCCCCACCT
>PVJS01049560.1:0-14631 GCA_004027185.1 Glis glis | reverse complement strand
GGAAGGGGGAGGGAATAGGGTGGGATTGGAGGGAGGGCTAAATGTGCAATGTGTGCATGTATGATGTTCATACCCTGACATATATCAAAATGTATAATTACAATGCACCAATAAATGAACATAAAAAACAGATGAATGTATTACAAAATTATGGGACATACACACAATGGAATTTTACTCAGCAATCAAGAACAAAATTATGTCATTTGCAGGAAAATGGATGGACCTGGAGATTATTATGTTAAGTGAGATTAGCCATTCACAGAAAGTGAAAGGTCATATACTTTCTCTCAGATGCAGAAGCTAAGGAGTATTGTGATACCAGAGGGACTTCGGATAATGGAGGAGAAACTTCAGTGGAGCGAGGTAGGTGGTCTCAGGGCAGGGGGGTAGGTGTTAGAAGGAGAATCAATGAAGGGATCACTTCCATTGATATTATGTGCATATGTAATAATACCAATGTCTATCTCAATATTATATGGGGAAGAGGGGGAGTGGAGAGGGAGCAGAGGAAAAGCCCACCAAATGCTATGCGCATGTATGCCACTATCACTATGAACTACATTATGATGTGAGACTATAATGCACGAATAACAGTATAAAAATAAAAATAAAATAAAATTTCAAATTTTGCTTGCTCTCTCATAAAAAAGTATTCCTGTGACTAGGCAACAAACCATGTACTTTTTTGGCTGAAAGGTAAAAGGAGGAGCTAGTTCTAATAACGATGAAAGTAAAAATAATTTCTGTGTGAATGAAACTTGCCTAGAATGCTACATGTCTTTGTTATAGTTTGACAGTGGCTTTAAAATCCCTGTTATGTTTGGTTCATTTTGCCACTGGTGTTTTAATACCATCTCAAAAAGCTATGATCGAAGTTGTAAATGAAAAAAAAAGGAACAAATGATAATACACTATTTAAGTATATATAAGAAAGTATTTTAAATCTACTTCACACTCTGATATTTCTACTTTTATGAGTCAAGAAACTTAAACACCGCCACACATGCATGATTTTCACTTACAGGTACATTATAGCATACTCAAAGCTACAATTGAATTATAAATAATAGCTATGATTTTAGAAGCTGAGAATGAAAGTGAAATAGTATAATATTTACCTCTCCTTAGAGTATATTTAGTCTACTTAGAACATGCTGGTGTAGATTTGAGCAAGTAATAATTGACTGTATTTTAAGGCTGGAGGCAAAGCCCAAGGTGCTAACTCAAGCAGGTCATTAACACACTGGTAAAAATGCTCATAGGATATACTATGGCTTTCTATTTGTGCATTTTATACATTATATTCATTATTGAAGATGCTGAAGCTACTTGGGTTAAGTAAAAAATTTTGGCATAACTTGATAATTTATTAATATTACCCTGAAAAGTGACCATTTTAAAATCTGTTATTCTTTCATATGTAATTTCCCTTTTTACTACCCACCTAATTTCTTTCAATAATGAATTAATACAGTGTTTCCGCACCTTGGTTTTTATATGCTCTAATGTCTAGTAAGTAAAAATATAATATTAGATTTCCCCAATGTTTGGAAGGTTATGTCTGTACTTGGTAAATATTTATTAAATATTTATTGCTGATGGAATTACTAATCAAGTATTTAGTATTTTCACTAGCATGCCAATATATGAAAGACATAAGGAATTAGAGAGTTGTATTTTTAATTATGGCAATCTTATCTGTAAAATTCAACTTATTAAATACTTATTGAAAAGAAGTCTTTCTCTTGGCTCATCTGTTCTCCATCATACAGTGTGTGTGTGTGTGTGTGTGTGCGTGTGTGTGTGTGTGCGTGTGTGTGTGTGTGTGTGTGGTACTGGTGATGGAACCTAGGGGCTTTCTACCTCTGAGCTACTTAAACTCCTGCCTTATTTAATTTTGATACAGAGTCTCACTAAATTACCATGGGCTGCTGGCCTTGATTCTTCG
The DNA here is from genome assembly GCA_004027185.1 of Glis glis. Lineage (NCBI taxonomy): Eukaryota > Metazoa > Chordata > Mammalia > Rodentia > Gliridae > Glis > Glis glis. Next base: position 12,680 of record PVJS01049560.1, on the reverse strand, counting down.
ACCCTCCTGTCTGCATCATCATGCCCAGATTTCCCTTCATAGACTTGGTTAAATTATTTCTTGCACTCATCTTTACTGGAGTTTACTAGAGATATTTAAATTCTCTTTTCTTCTTCTCCTGGCCTTTACAATTTTTCCACCTTATACGAAATAAAGTCTTTCTTCATTTGAGTTTTCTACTTCCACTTCCTCCTGCACACCCATACTCCTCACTATGCAGCTATGTACTTGCACTGCTGGCCATCAGCTTGCAAGATGTGCCTGTGAGACCAAGCCGAAAGTCCTAAACATGGCCTACCCTGTCTTTCCACATCTGGCCCTGTCCTCTGACTCATTTTCTCTTCCCACCATTTTTGATATGCTGGACTCTGTTGTACCCAAACACTTGTATCCACCTCGCCCCATCCCTTTTATATGACTCTGTACCTTTTCACAGACTGATGTTTCTGCTCGGATTTCCTTCCCAGCTATGCCTTTCATATCTCCCTGGATTGGTTTGATAACTTCTCATTTTCTATATTCTGGCAAGAAGAATCATAATAACAGGAGGTAAAAGGTTGTACACTGGCTAGGTCACTTCTCTTTAGAGATCCTTTTTCTTAAAGAACCAAATCGTTACTCCCAATTACATACAATTTGACAAAATTATGTTACATGAACATTTCTAATTTCCAGAGAGAGCTAGGAAATAATAAATTTTTAGTAGCTCCATTCCCATTCTGAATAAAACTGGGTTATGTTAGTAAGGGAAGGAAGAGTGACTTGGCTTTCTAACGGTTCTTGGTACTCATTATTTAACACTTTGTGTTTCTTGTAGGGCATTTCCATACAATAAAGTTAAAAAAACATGTCTACAGGTGAACTGATTCATTTTGTAGATAAAAATCATAAAAGGACAAGTAATAACTAGGAAAATGCAGAAGAAGAGTGTCACTTCAAGAATTCAGTTAGAGTACATAGAATGGTAAGCTTAACTTAGAAACAGCACACACAACAAGAATGCCAGGTACCTAATATGCTTGCATATGCCATGACTGAGTACGGTCTCCCTTTCTGGAGTCCCAGCTGTGTTCAGCTCAGTTTTCTTGGTAGTGTTATTTTTCAAGACAGCTCCATCACAACTTGTTTGGTCCATTTCCTATTTTTACATAGGTGTCTCCTTTCCTTAGTGACCTCTAAATTGCTACTGACTAGTAGATGATAATGGATAAATACCATATCTCATCCAAATAATATTGTAATACTTTTACTTCTCAAAAGTAGGCTCTAATATAAGGAAATAATGAAATCTTTACCTCTGGATAAGTACATGGCAGCAACAGTTTGAGTGTGTATGATTTTTATCAGTCATCAATTTATAAGAATAGATAATGCATACGCTGTTTGCCCCCTGAGATACGTAGGATAGTTGGCGTTATCTGGACTCTTCCCTTCCGCAGGTTGTCCCACTAATTATGGTCATGATCCACCAATGCTAGACTTTTATTCATATATGTCATCATTTATAAATCACAGTTGAATAGCTGAAAACAATTTTAAAATCGCAATTGAATGGAAAACATATTTATTTTCTTCTTTTATGCTCTTATGCATAGTGTTCTAGAAAACATAAAAAAATATTTTCCCCACCTATTGACCATTCCATAGAGCACCGACCACATTGAATGGAAGTTTCTGTGTGTCTTGTACTTCTATGGAAACCTAGCTCCTTGTGCGGGACTTTCCTTAGAACTCACACCACAGAGAGCTGCCCGCTGTGATCCTGCTGGTTTCACCCGGCCGAGAGGGTAAGTTCTCTAATTCATCCCTGGCAGCTTCTGTCTCCAGCTTGAGAGTTCCTCTCAGATCCTGCCCCTAGCTTAGGCTATACTGACCAAAATTATATATATATATGAGAGATTCCTGGTGGGAGGAGGTGGGGAGTGACCAGGAGATCTGAAACACCCATATCTCTATACCTCTCCTCCAGCTTGATAATGAGAAGTAAAAAAAAGCCCAGATGTATATACACAAACTTATAAGACTCAATCACTGTGCAGAGCACAAAAGGGAGGGAAGGGAGGAGAATAGGGTGGGGTTGGAGGAAGGGCTAAATGAGCAATGTGTGCATGCATGCTTCTGATACCCTGACACTTATCAAAATGTATAATTACAATGCACCAATAAATGAATATAATAAAAAAGGAGAAAAAAGAAAAAAACAGGTTTATGATCAGAGTATTTTCCCCATATCCTCTTTACCTTCAATGCCCACTAGAAGCTCTTACGAAGAATCTAGCTTTCAAATTAAATATTTTTAAACCGACTTTATTTAGGAGCAGCACTTTCCATTGAAATCCCAAGGTTACACAAGAAGTGAGTCCTATAGTTAATAAATTCAGGTATTTTGACTCTAAATGGCATGTCCTTTCTAGATGCTGAGTATCAGAACAAATTGGGCATATAGCACATGAATTCCTCTGATTTGCCAGTCTATTCTTTTTAACAAAAGATATAGTCCCAGCAGGCATACATCTGTAATCTCAGTACTTGAGAGGCTTAGAAAGAAGAATTGCTGATTTGATGCCAGGGAGTGGTAATTTGGTGAGATAATCTTTCAAATAAAAACATTAAAAGAGCTAGGGGTGTAGCTCAGAGGTAGAATGCCCCTGAGTTCAATCCCCAGTACACCCCTCCCCCCCCACACATATATACACACAGAAAAGTCTCACAGGAGTCTTACACACACACACACACACACACACACACACACACACACAATATAGTCCCACAAGATAATTGGTCTTAGTGATAGTTGTGGTTCATGGTCATGGTTCAGAATTTGCCCATAAAATCCTTTACTACCAGACCTTTCAGTTCTTGAATAGCAAAGACCAGACAGTTATGGTATTATTATGGGAGAAGGCAAATATTGAGAACAGTGATAATACCTTGGTTCCCAGTAATATTAGTCAATGGACATTCAGAGACCACAGTGTCCAGCTTTGTGATGAGACACCAAATGACTCAGCTACTTTCAAGGTAGAGTGAGTTAAGTTGAGAGAGTGCTCTAGAGAAATATTTCATAATCTTATAACCATCTGTCTCCAAAGGGAGGCCAGAGAGAATTGATAAACAGAGTGACCTGCTAGGACTCCATGGCTACTTTCTCTATTCCTTTAGCTCAGAAGTCAATCTTGTATATCTAGAGGGTGAAAGATCATTTTTTGTTTGAACTCTGTCAGACAGATTCTGAATTAGTCAACTTTGTTATTGCTGTAACCAAAATACCTGACTCGAACAACTTATAGGAGGAAAGGTTTACTTGGCTCATGACTTGAGAGGTTCAGTCCATGGTCAGTGGGCCCCAAGTCAGAAACATCATGATGGCAAGGCATGGTGAGGAAAGAAGCTCAACTCATGGCTCCTAGGAAGCAGAGAGAGAAAAAGCGTCTGGGGCCATAGGCAGATATCGTCCTCAACATCACTCTTCCAGTGGCTCACCTCCTCTAGCCATGCTCAGCCTCTGAACCTGCACTGGGACTGTGCTTTTAACATGTGAGCTTCTGGGGGAACATTCTAGATCTAAACCATAACAGATTCTCATTATCTTTTTATTAAGAAAAGTAAAACATTTTTCTAAGAAATATTTACAATAGCCATGTCTGATGAGCTTACACGTGCTTTTTCTTTCTCATTGTACCTGAGTTTGGTTTTTCTTCATTTAGTCACTTCAGAGCATAAACGCATGTTCTACAGCACTATACAAATAATGCATTTTGTTCCCACCCCTCTCACTATGTGTATCGCCGCTTAAACTCTGTGAAATGTACCTTTTTATATTGGCACTCCATATATTGCTGACTCTGATGCATCTTTCTGTTTCTGATACACAGGAAAAACACAGGGCATTTTGAAGACCATTATGTCTCTGTGGGAGCATTAGAGTATCCGGAAATTGTTTGTAACCCCTAACTACATTGTCCCTAAGCATAGGGTATTTGAAGACCTGTCTCTCTTGATTAGAAGGTATTCTCATTTAATGGTCTCATGTTCTTTCACATGCACAGGTAGCACTTACATTCCATGACAACAGGGACTCCTGGGCTATAAGAATAAATATGGTTTTATTTGTTAACACTTCTCATCATTACCAATATTGATTCTTTTTGTATAAAACTGCAGAATATTAGGTATTTGGAATGGGAAGGTCGATTAAATATATACACAGACCTTTGACTCTATTATCTTATCTTCTAAAAGAAAACAAGGATCAAATGTGAAAAGATGAAAAAATATCTTTCAAAAAATAAGAACAGCGACATACATGCACACAGCACTTGGTGGGCTTTCCCAGGGCTCCCTCTCTTCCCCATATAGGATATTGCGATTGACGTTGGTATTCTCACACATACATTCTAATGTGAGACTATAATGCACCAATAAGAGTAAAAAAAGGATATATAAAGAATGCTAAAAATATAAGAATAAACATAGCAACAGACAATTCCAAAGTTGCCTTAAGTTTAAAAGAATAATCTTTCTAAAAATATCTCTTATTTTAATTCATGTCAAATAGGATACGTTCCTTACTTTCCTTCTTAGAAATGTATTAAGGGTTAAATTAGACTATCTGCAAAGTCTATTAAAGTTTGTTTTCATCGTCTATTAAAAAGTGGTTTCTCAGTTATAAATTTTTCAATATTTTCTTGTTACCTAGCCTCATACCAAGAAAAAGTGACTGATTTTATTTTTATAATTGGAAAAAATACTATCCAAAAAGACAATGACTTAATTTTGTAAAAACTTGAATTCCACCATGGAGTGATATACAATATCACAGTGGGCAAAGATGATTCCATTTTAGAAAAACATAGTTACATTTATGAAAATATATGACTATCTGATTTTTTTGCTTTCATACATATAATTCTATTGTAATATTCATTAAGAGATATTAACTGAGAAACATGGAAAGCATGTTATATGTCTTTTGGCCAGGACCTCATTTGTCATAGGTATATTTTCTGGACATTTCTATTTTGTTTTATTTTGATTTATATTTTATACACAACCTTTTGGGAAGTGCCATTGTGCTTTCTCATTTAGACTGATTAGTGGAAGTTCACTGGAAGCATTCCAAAGTCTAATTGCTTGGCTTAATTGAAAAACTTTTAGATTTGTACTAGGTGTCATTTTCTTACTCTAAAGATAATAGGTTAGTGTTTGCTCTTCAGAGTAAACTGCCTCCCCAAACCAAGCACACACCCACAACTAGTAGCTGTGACTTCCTCCTGATTATAATTACCAATGAAATGGAGAAAAATCACAGATTCCTCCTCCTGCAGTGTTGCTAACAGAACGCCTCAGTCCTGGAATAAAAATATATATCTATGTTTGCTCTGGAATTTGGAACTAACAAATTGTCAAGGTGCCATAAATAAAATGAAAGTAAGTTTCTATTTCACTTCATAATATTTCAACACTTAGTTTTTTTTCAGAGTGGTAGTTTAAAAATATTTCCTATAAACAAATATGGTACACAGTCATTTGACATTTAATAGAGCATATGTAATTATATATAGGTCCTAAAATAGAATATAGGAAAGCAAACTTTCTGGGCATTCATGGAATTCTAATTTCAGCTAAAATTTATATTTTCCATTAGAAAGGCACACTAAGCTGTTATTTAATACATAATAAAAAACAATGTAAGAAATTGTAAAAGTTATTATCAATTAAATAGTTGCTTAAACTAAGTACATGGGTCAATTTAGATAAAACAAAATTTGTTGAATATTTCTTATTGTATGATTACCATTATCAATTTCACAAGCTTCTCTCTTTTGTTTCTAGCTTTGTTGGGGTATATTTGACATCAAAATTGTATATATTTAAGTTCTACAGCCTTATGTGTTGATTTTATATATATATATTTTTTATATATATATATGATTTTTGATTTTATATATATATATGATTATTGAAATGGTTAACACAGTTGGACTAATTAACATGTCCATCACCTCGCCTAGTTACCAATGTTTGTATTTGGTTTGGTTTTGTACTTAGAACACTTAAGCACATAAGATCATCCCTCTTGGCAAATCACAACTACACAATACAGTATTGTCAATTAGCCTCCCATTCCATAGGCTACATTTTCACTTTGTTAATTGTCTCCTTTGTTGTGCAAAATATTTATAGTTTGATGAGTCTCTCTCTCTCTCTCTCTCTCTCTCTCTCTCTGTCTCCCTCTCTCTTTCTTATATTATGGTTTCAGGTCTTATATTTAAGACCTCAATATATTTTAATTTGATGTTTTGCATATGATGTGAGATAAGGACCCAATTTTCATCTTTTGCATACCAATCTTTATTAGGGAGAATATTCTTTGTTGTCTGTTCTTGACATCCTCTTTAAAGATTAGTTGACTGTCAATATGTGAATTTATTTCTAGGCTCTCAGTTCTATTAATTGGTCTATATATCTCTTTTTAATCCAATAGCGTACTCTTTTTTGCAGTACTGGGATTGAACCCAGGGGCATTCTACCTCCAAGCTCCACCCCAGCCCTATTTTTTATTCTTTACTTTGAAACTGGGTCTCACTAAGTTGTGGAGGCCTCACTAAAGTAGCTGAGGCTGGCCATGAACCTGGATCCTCCAGTCTCAGCCTCTCAAGTACTGGGATTAAAAGTGTGCACCACCACGCCTGGCCAATAGCATAGTTTTTAAATTACTATATATTTATAATATAGATGCTCCTCATATTGATAGGTTGTGTCCAGATGAATCCATCATAAATTGAAAATGTTGTAATTAAAAATTCGTGTAATACACTTAACCAACTGAACATCATAGCTTGGCAACACAGTAGAGTGGAGTATTCTTTGTTTATCCTTGGGACCACGTGGCTGACCGGAGGCTGTGGCTTACTACTGCTGCTGCCCAGAATCATGAGAGAGTCTCATATTGCATATTGCTAGCCTGGCAAAAGATCAAAATTTAAAATATAATTTGTACCAAATGCATGTTGTCTTCAATGTATCATCTAGCCTATTTATAAGAGTTCAATTACACACTAGCAAATTCAAACACATCTTGATTTTTCTACTGGAAATTGTATTCATTATTATTCCTAAGAACATATGTATATTACACAGTACTTCAAGAATTAGTCACAGAGCTTAAAATGTTGGATACCTATTATTCTAGTCAGAAATAAGCTTTTATTAATTTCTGCCAAAGAGAAACATATCAGAAGGGCGTAAGCAAGGCATTAGGAGGTTGATTAGGAATCAATGGGAAGTTCTGGAGGACTGAGTTCTGGAAGAATGAAGAACAGCCAAGACAAGGAGACCCACAGAGGCACCATGCTAGAACAGTAACACACCTTGTTGCTGGTGCTGGGATTGCTGGTACTGCCCTAAAACCCTGGGTTTTTATTTTTATACCACTGGAGTTTCAGTTCTCTCCTAGTGTAATGAAAAACATTGGATACATTGGGTTATTTCTGAGATTTTTTATAAGCTTTTTATTGATCCAGCACCCATTAAATCCATTTTGAATATGTTCTATAGAATGACAGTTTTGCCAAATTAAAGAAAAATGATAATTATTTCAGACTTATAAAACTTCCTTACAAGTTTGTGTGTGTGTGTGTGTGTGTGTGTGTGTGTGTGTGTGTGTGTGATTTTAGCATTCCTCCTGCTAAGTGCTGGATTCTTGAGTTACCATTAGAGACAAAGAGGAGTAGAGAGTGCTATGTGTCAAGAGAAATAGTTTCTCTTTACAAGACAGCACTATCAACCAAGATGATTACAGAATCTTCAAGTCAGGGGAATAATTCTTCAGACAAGGAAGATAAACGGGATTGGATGTTAGGATACTCTGAGTGTTTTTAATCTCCCATATATCCCTTTTAAAAAATTATTAAGGTCCAAATACTTTTCCACAAATGCCCTGAATTTCACATAAGCGATCTAATGAAACAGGGGAATTATTTTCATTTGTAATTTGACAACCACTTGGAGCAAACGTCACCTTCTTTTACTGACACTCTTCATGTTTGTTTGTTTGTTTAGTTAGTTGGTTGGATGGTTGGTTTTGGTACTGGGGATTGAACCCAGGGGCAGACTACCTCTAAACTACATCCTAGCCCTTTTTAAAATTTGAAACAGGGTCTTGGTAAGTTGCTGAGGGGCTTGTTAAGTTGTTGAGGCTGGCCTCGGCAGTAATCCTCTTGTCTCAGCCTCCCAAGTACTGGTATTACAGGCCTGTACCACCACATGCAGTTTCTTTGGGTCTCTTTAAAAGGACCCCAGGAAGGGCTTGGATTTCAAACTTTGCCTTTGGATGAGGATTTTGGAATTGATGTTATTCTTTTTCTATTTACAATATAATAGAAATACATTTTTAAAAATTATTTTCACATGCTCTTCATATTGGTTAATGGCAGCTATCACTCAGATCTCAAAGGCTTTTTTTTTAATGGGCAATTTACATCAGGGACCCACGGAAATGGGTTATATAGTTATTTTGCCACAGTGTGTTATAGAATGACCAGTTTCTTCCTCCTCCTCCTCCTTCTTCTGGTAATGGGGATTGAAAACAGGGGCCTTTTAAATCCAAGCTATACCTCCAGTCCTTTTTATTTTTATTTTGAAGCAGGGTTCTGCCAAGTTGCTGAGGGTCTCTCTAAGTTGCTGAGTCTGGTCTCCAACCTGCGATCTTCCTGTCTCAGCCTCCCAGGTACTGGGATTAGAGGTGCATGCCACCACGTCTGGCTAGAATAACCAATTTCTATCACTTAATGCTAATTGGATTTTCATAATCTTCAGTCCCAAATATGGCAGAAAACACAACTCAGATTTCTCTATGTCCCTGAAGGTCTGTTCTTAGAAACCACTCCAATTTCTATGTTAGTCATGTTTTGCAGTTACAAATAGCAGGAACAAATTAAGCAGCAAAGAATTTTATTGGAAAGGTTTCAGGTGAATCATAGAATCATTAGAAAAGCCAAAAAACCCAGCTTGGGTAATAGCCTTAACAGGCAGCGGCATAGCCAATATGGTACCTCTGGGACCATGTGCATCTATCTCATGGAACTGTTAGCAGCTGGACCTTTGCCACTGCCTCTGGAGCTACTGCCCCTGGAACCTCGGGCTTTTTCATACTCACCACATTGGTCTCATGATTCCATTTATATTATGTATGCCTTTGCAAATTTAAGTTATATAAACATCACTTAATCATGGCTTACCATGTATTATGTGGAAGAAATGCATTAACTTTTTATATTGGTATCTAATCTAAACACTATTACCAGGGTGAATTTGTCCTCATTTTAAACATAAAGAAGCTCGAATGAGGAACCAGCCGCGATGTCCATCAACAAATGAATGGATTACAAAACTATGGGATATGTACACAATGGAATTTTACTCAGCCATAAAGAAGAACAAAATTATGTCATTTGCAGGGAAATGGATAGAACTGGAGAACATTATGCTAAGTGAGATTAGTCAGTCACAAAAAGTGAAAAGTCAGATGTTCTCCCTAATATGCGGAAGCTAGGGAGAAAACGGGACATAGGAGGGACTTCAGACAAAGGAGGAGAAACATTAAAGGAGTGAAAAAGGTGACCTAACTGAGGGAGATGGAAGGGGAAAGAGGGAAACTCCTCAATGGACATGATGTACATACACAAACTTATCAAAGTCAATCACTATGCTGAGCATGAGAAGAAGGGAGAGTGGAGGGAATAGGGTGGGAACTGAGGGAGGGCTAAATTAGTGCTGTGTGCATGTATGCCTCCACCACCCTGAGCTTCATCAAGATGTATGATTACAATGCACCAATAAAATAAAAAATGAATAATTTTCAGAAAACTCACATACCTGATATTGGTGTAGTTGTGTTTGCACTTGAATTGCGAGGTTTTTAAATGATGATGATGTCATCTTATTTCCTCCACCACTATTTCCATTTCCTCCACTAGCTACTCTGATTTTGAAGCAAATGGGCTTTCCTGGCCTTCTTGTAGTATAGGCTAAAAGAACTGCATGTGTCCGCTTTGGTTTTAGGACATCCTTGCTGGTGTGTACTGCTTGTCTGTTATGGATGATACCCTGTTGCTGTCCACATGCCAATGTTCACAAACAAGTCAGTTTAAAAAGTAGACAATGGGCACCACAAGGAATGTGTATTAGGGAAATTATGTAATATGCTCCTGATTCCTTTCAGTTGCCCTCTAGATTTCTGGGAAAGTGGTGGGGTTTTATTCTTTCTCTTGTTTTCTAACCAGGAAATACTATAGAAAATAAATATAATTTTAGTTCAATAAAAACATGTTAGATAAACAGGCTAAAGGAAGAAATTGAAGGTTGAATATTTGCAAGAAAATAATCCCAGAACAACTCTTACACAGGAAAAAAAAAAAAGCCCACAACTTTAAGTGACAGGTAGTATAGTTAAAATAAGGGAGAGTAGTGGTCAAAGGTACAGTGGCCCACAGGCAAGGCAATGAACTCAGCTCAGAGGTTATAAACTTCATGTGCCCCAAGGTTTATGACTCTGTTTTGTAGAAATGTAATTTAAGGGAAAAAGAGGTGAAACAAAGAAAAACACACACACACACACACACACACACACAGAAAAAATAAATAGTGAAGAAAAGGAAAATTCAACTAATCTTGCTCATGTTATTTTAGAAAATTATTTTTTATTGCATGATATTTTAATCTAACTTGTTATTATAGTTAAATACACTTGCTTTGTGGATTGGTTTTCTAACTGCTTTTGGATCTTTTAAAAATATTAATTAAGCATAGTAACTAAGATCCAGAACTATTTGTATTCATGTAGACTAAATTTGACTTCTACTTCTACTACTAACTAGCTGAGTGATCCTGGAAAGTCCTCCAATCTAGGACTAGTCCTAATTCTGTAACTTGGACTTAGTTTTTGCACTGTTTCATGTGTTGTTAAGTAAATAAAGTGAGATAACATAGTGAAATAGTTACCTTGGTGTATGGTATGTTATTCAGAATTTTCAATAAATGTTAGAAGTCAGCATGACCATCATCATAATGTGGATTATTAAGATGGATAAAATAAACTATCTTAAGCCTATAGCCAGCACCATCTTTTAATAACAAATTACTAAAAATGTAGATAGAAAAAGACAGGTTCTATCGCCATTCTCATTAACAAGAACTTGAGGAACAAAAACAAAAGTCTTAGCCATTAGAAAGAGAATGAAAAGCATCATTATTAGTAAATAATAAGAGATTATATAGATTTTACAGTAGCAGTGAATCAAAGATATAAAATAGTTTTGTGAAATAGTCATACACGAGCTAGATATAACACTCCACATTTTATATATTAGGTTTGTGAATTTAGTCACCTATTTATGTATTTATTTTATTTTGTGGTACTGGAGAATGAACCCAGGAACATTCTACCTCTGAGCCCTTTTTACTTTTTATTTTGAAACAGTGTCTCACTAGGTTACTCAGACTCTCACTATTTAGTGAGGCTGTCCTTGAATCTGTGATACTCCTGTCTCAACCTCCCAAGTATTAGGATTAAAGGCATGTGCTACCGCACCTGGCTCTAGTCACCTATTTTTTAAATAATGTTATTTTTAATTTGTTTAGGTTTATATTATGTTAATAAATTAATTTTGAGATAAAATATAAATAGCCCCAGCAATATTAGTTTATATGAACAAGGAGGCATGTTGCTTCATATGTGTGGTTTATGTTTTATTATAAGCTGAATTGTTGAATTTATACTTGTTTTTGTAACCTTGATAAAAGAACAAAGGAAAACTATAACCAGTGATCAATTAAGAGATTATAATGGAAATTTATTTAAAATAATTTAACATGGTGCCGGGAGTGGTGGAGCACACTTGTAATCCTAGTACTTTGGGAGGCGGAGACTGGAGGATCCGGGTTTGCGGCCAGCCTCAGCTCTCTCTCTCTCTCCCTGTCTCTCTCTCTCTCTCTACTTAGTGAGGCCCTCCGCAACTTCATGAGACCCACTTTCAAAATAAAGTATAAAAAATAGTGCCAGGGGTGTAGCTCTATGGTAGAACGCCCCTGGGCTCAATCCCCGGTGGTACCCCCCCAAAAAATAATTTAACATGAGTCTAGAAAAGGAGCTATCCCTTTTCATTGGAGGATAAAGACAAGATAATAACAACAGTAAGAGATCAACACATATCATGAAAAACTAAACATAATTTGCCAAAAAAAGGTTCATAAACAAACTATTTTGAGGTAGTGGATGCTTAAACACTTCAGAAAACTGAAGCTATTGTAATTATCATCTATTTTGTGTTTTCAAAGAAATTAGGTATGTAAAAATAATTATATTTTTTTAAAAGGTGACATAACTGAATAAATGGAAATGGAATTTACTGAGTTAAGGTCAAATGAAGTAAAACCTATGACCATCCTACCAGATGTTAGATTATTATTATTATTTTTTTTTGCAGTACCGGGGATTGAAACCAGGGGCGTTCTACCTCCGTGCTACACCCCCGGCCCTATTTTTTATACTTTATTTTTGAAACCAGGTCTCATGAAGTTGCAGAGGGCCTCACTAAGGAGAAAGAGAGAGAGAGAGAGAGAGAGAGAGAGAGAGAGAGAGAGAGCTGAGGCTGGCCGAGAACCCGGATCCTCTGGTC
>PVJS01049559.1:0-14632 GCA_004027185.1 Glis glis | reverse complement strand
CTCATATATACACATTGTTTATGACAGTAATTCCATGGATTCACTACTTTCTTACCCTTCCCCTTCCCTTGTACCCCTTCCCTTGCACCACTGAGGGTTCTCCATTGTCATTGGAGTCCCTTTTGTGTCCCCACTACTCCCTAAATTGCGCATATTAATGAAAACATATGACCCTTCATTTTGTGTGATTGGCTAATCTCGCTTAACATAATGCTCTCCAGATCTTACCATTTTCTTGCAAATGACAAAATAACAGCATTGGCCAAAGTTCTTTATGGCAAACCATTAAGATGTGTTCTATTGAACAATTCTCATTGTTCCTTTGGCAAAGGCCTTCCTAGTCAGCACCACAAATGGCAGAAAACATGTTTACTATGTTCAGTTATCATTAATGCCTGGCCAAATGTTTCAAGAATATTAAGGAATAATCTCAGAGCACAAAAGTTCATTAATACGATAGTTTATTATTGGCAGTCAATGCTGGAATATTATATGGCTGAAGGAGCAGTGTCATCAATGCATAATAGTATTGGATAATAAACTAAAGTAAAAGAATAGAATCATTGACACTGATATGATGCAGTTTGTGAGAAAATTCTTATCTATGTACTATATATGTATTTTTGTGATTATGACTGTACTTATCACTTTTATGAATATATATAGAAGACTGGAAGTCAGAAGTGATAGAGACCCAATTTTAACTGCAGTTTACTGTGAGGAGAAAAGCATAAGGAATGTAGGTAGACATCTTGACATGTCTATTTTTTGCATGTTTATGTAATTTTCAAATATCACATGACAAATGTATATAATTTTTAATTTCCTAAAGATATTATCTTATCATTATGACTTATGAAGGATTTAAAGTCCCTTCTCAGAACTGCAGTGGATGATAGAGAACTTGATGTTTCACCAGAGAATGTTTTATAATTTGTTGGCAATTAGAGAAAAATCAAATATTCTCTCCAATCAGCTTAAGTCAGGTGCTATAGAGAAACCTGAGAACTGTTACTATGATCAGAATGGATTTTAGTTTCCAAATAAGACATATAACTGATTATTTTAATTACTAAAGAAACTAAGAAACTATAAACATTTTGCTATTGAGTAATATGACTACTGAGTATTACTAACAGCATATCAGTTAGAATGAGCTGTAAATTATCAGAAATACATTTTATAGATTCATTAATTAACAGGTTTTTAAAAGTTAGACTTGATAATCATTAGCCATGGGATGGTTTTATGGTGAAAGAGATTTCTAAATGCAAAGAAAATATCTTTATTAATTTATCTTACTTAAAACATAGTATCTGATTTACATTATTTATATACTTATTTCAAAAATTGCATTGTTTCCAACTATTTTATTAAACTACTAAAAAAACTGACTCCAAAAAACTATCTGAAAAGATAGTCAATAGATGCATAACTGCTACATAGATAGGAAGTGTTCATTGAAGGACTACTATGTGTTCAACGTCATATTAAGAACAGGCAGAATAGACAAAAATACATCTAGAATGAAGTATAATTTGTTGCTGAATCTTTAACTAGCAACTTATACTTTTTTCTGTCTTCAATTTATTACATGCATATTATGAAAAAAAACTTTTAAATAAGCCTATAAAGAAATTTTATTTTCCAGTTTTCAAGCTGTGTATGTGTGTACATCTTGAGCCCTTCCTAAAAATAATAGCACATTGTTCTGTGCTTTACCTATAGTATCTCATTTGATTTTCTAAGAACCTTTATGAGTTAGATACTGTAATTATCATTATCAGACGAGAATATTGAGGCATAGAGCATTTTGCAGTTAATGCCCCTTTCCACCCACAGTTCTAGGGTACCCCTATTTTAATTTGTGTCTTTATAAAAGATTAGTCTTTTCTGGACATTTTATATAAATAGAACCATAAAATACGTAGTGTTTTGTGTTTTCCTTCTTTCATTTGCCATATTTTTTTTTAGTGTCATCTATGTTGTAGCATGTATTGTATTTTGTTCCTTTGTATTATGGTATAGCATTGACAGTTTTTCTTTTTTTGTGTCTGTGGTACTGGGGATTGAACCCAGGGGTGTTCTACCTCTGAGCCACATCCCAAGCCCTATTTTATTTTTATTTTGAAACAGAGTCTTGCTAGGTTGATGAGAGTCTCAGTACCTGCTGAGGCTCTGTGATCTCGAACCTGCAATCTTCCGGTCTCAGCCTCCCAAGTACTGGGATTGCAGGCGTGTGCGACCACGCCTAACTGACAGTTTTTAATTAAACTAGTAACAGAACCCAGTAACAAATACGATAAAGCCATTAGTTGTGAGGCTAGCTGTTCCCTTTATGCCTTTCATATTTGTTATCCTTGGTTATTCCCCCAATCCAAGACCAGACAGGATCATTGCTTTTTTAGTGCTTTTATTCCACACTTGAATGCTCTATGCTTCCTATACCTTTGACTTTTTGTCTCTTTATTGACCATCTTGCCACTGTTTTCCTGTGCTCAGTGAATTCTCATTTTTAGTGTCAACAGAGTACCCCGTGATCTCAATCCTTTCATGATGGATTGTTTCAGGTAATTGAAATCTAAGAATCATATCCAAGTTGCTGATTCTAATCCACATGTGCCACAAAACCAGGGAGTGTTTGTTGTGTACTGGTTGTGGTGAACACTTTTTTTAAGTTACTCTCCTACATGCCTATAATACATAGCATCATTACATTAAGGCTGGGCGTGGTGGTGCACACTTGTAATCCCACTACTTTGGGAGGCAGAAATCGGAGGATCTGGGTTCGCGGCCAGCCTCAGCTCTCTCTCTCTCTACTTAGTGAGGCCCTCCACAACTTTGTGAGACCTGGTTTCAAAATAAAGTATAAAAAAAATAGGGCTGGGGTGTAGCACGGAGGTAGAACGCCCCTGGGTTCCCCGTACCACACACACAAAAAAAAGATATATAAATGGCCAACAAGCATATAAAAAATTCTCAGCATTACTAGGTATCAGAGAAATGCAAGACAAACAAACAATAGATATCACCCTACTATTAAAGTTGCTTCTGTCAAAAAGACAAAAGATAAGCATCGATGTGGACAGGAAGAGTAAGTAACCCTTGCCCACTATTAGTGGAAAGGTAAATTAGGACATTCATTATGGAAAACAGTATGGAAGTTCCTCAATAAATTAATAATAAAACTACTATGTAATCTAGCAATACTAGTACTGGGTATAAACCCAAAAAGAACTGAAATTGATATATCGAGATAGCTAGACTCGGGTTTATTGTAGCCTGTTCAACATGAATATGATATACCATCAACCTAACAGTCCATCAGGAGATGAATGGGCAAAGAAAATGTGTATATATACACATATGAGAGGGAGAGAGAGAGAGAGATCTAGCAATCTTGTCACTTATGACTACAATGATGGACAAATTCCACCTGATCTCACATATATGTGGAATCTAAAAAAGTTGATCTCCTAGAATTTAAAAGTAAAACAGTGGTTACCAAAGTTTGGGATAATCAGGATGGAGCAGGTTTTGGGGAGATATTGGTCAAAGGATACATAATTTCAGCTAGATAAGAGAAATAAATTCAAGAGCTTTATGGTACACTTTAGTGACTACAGTTAATGATGAAACATTGTATTCTTGAAATCAACCATCTACTCCTCAGACCTTATTCAGATTTTGCTGACTGTCCCAATTTATTTCATCAACATTTTATAGTTTTCAGGATAGAGTATTTTTACCCTCTTGGTTAAGTTTATTTCTTGGTGAATTTTGTAGTTATTTTAAGTGGGATTGGTTTTATATTTTTATTGGTGCATTGTAATTATACATCATAGTGAAATTCAAAGTAATATTTTCATAGCTATGATACCTTCGTATAGGCACATGGCATTATTAGAACTTTTCCTTCCTCAAGTCTCACATTTTGCCTCTCTCTCCAGTCCCCTTGCACTAATCTGGTCTTTCCTCATTTATCTGAAATCGCTTTTGTTTCCTATTTTCTCTATAGCTTACACATATGAGAAAAAACATGTGAGTGACCCTTGACTTTCTGAGACTGGCCAATCTCACTTAGTATTATATTCTTTAGTTCCATAATGGGATTGTTTTCTTGGTTTAACTTTCATACAATTAGCTTTTAGCATATAGAAATGCTAATGATTTTTGTATGTTGATTTTGTATTCTGCATAATTTTGTTTATTTGTTCTAATAGTTTTTGGTTAATTCTTTAGGGTTTTCTATATATAAGATTACATTGTCTGCAAATAGAGACAACTTGACTTCTTTCCAATTTAGAGGCTTTTTATTTCTTTCTCTTGTGTAATTGCTCTGGTTAGGACTTCTAGTATCATGTTGACTAAAAGCAAGTGGTGAGAGTTAATATCCTTTTTTGGACAGATCTTAAAGAAAAATCTTTTAACTTTCCCATTTAGTATGATGTTAGCTGTAGGACTGTCATATATGCCCTTCATTGTGTTGAGATACTTTCCTTCTATATATCATTAGGAGCAGTTTAGATTGTGAGGTATGTTGAATTTTGTCAAATATTTTTCCTGCATCTATTGAAATGGATATTTTGCAGATTCTTAATACCTTCCCATGATACAAGTAAAAAATTAATGGCTCTGGGAGGATGCTTAGCAATTAAAATGAGAAATGCACTTATATTCCTTCAGGATAAATAAGAATATTAATAATAATAATAATACAGAATCAAAAACAACACAGGAGTTCTGGATAGTTGTTTCTTGAGCTAATTATTAAAAATTCTATTATGAAAACCACATTCTTGGTCAGAGCACAACTACCCTGTTCATTCAAGAAGTATTGATTGAGAACCTAGTATGTGCCAAGCAGACAGAGGTGAATTAGCAAGAATCATGGATTTTATGTTTACAGAAATTATGTTTATCCTTATTTTCTTCTGTTCCTTATTTTAAAAATCACAAGGCAAAGAGGCATTAAAAATAACCACAGTGTAGGTTCTAGAAAGATGGTCCAGTTACAGCATCATTTTTGTACACAAAGGACATTTACCTCTGCAAAAAAAAAAATGTTGAGGCTTTTGTGTCTTTCTTATTTTAGAGTATCCTCAGAGAATTGGAAGCAGACAAGGCAACCAAGGAGGATACAGATCTAAATATAAAGCAGTTCTATTATAAAAATTCTCTTTTGGAGAGGTGCTAAATATGAAGCTGCATATGCTCAAATTCTAGGCTCTATTATATAATTTGCAGTACTGCCCTTAATTTTTTTTGCATAAAACCACTTCAGGCAACTGCGCTCACTGGAAGTGCTTTGAGGTTGGCATTGTGTGGGCTTGTGGTTGTGAATAATCCAAACCAGTTTCCTAAAGGGAAGCCTGGCCCCAGTGGTCTCAACTGCTGCCTTCTGTGAAGGTGAAGAAAGTCAAAGCAGAGGAGGAAGATTTGCAAGAGCACACGCTTGGCTCTTTCCACACCAATAAAAAGGTTAGGCAAAAGTTGATGAAATCAGAGCTGATTTTTGAGGAACTTTCTTTCCCATTTCAAGAACTTCTTAAGGTTTGTGAACTTCATCTCCAAAACTGAAAAGTTATTAGTCTATACTATGAGGAAAGCAACATGTTCTATTTCTAGTTTGCATGCAAGTAATTTCAGGAGAGAGGTATGTACATTACTCATCTTTCTCTGCTAATTCTTAGGAAAAAATATTTCCAGTTGCTTCCAAATATTACTCAGGCCACTAGGTTGGCAAAAGAAGACATGTGAATCTTAGCACTTATTTGCATTCAAGACACTAAGAAAAGATTTTTAAAATGAAAATCCTACTTTATAAATATAATGATATTGTTTTACATTACTTTTTTTTCCTTTTTTTGGCATCAAGAAGTTAAGCTGTAGGAACAATTAACAGTTCAGGCTAAAAGTGCTAGAATATGAAGGTAGAAATGTGTGAACTTTGCTCTGTCTCCTGAGTTCCTATTATTACCAAGTTTCCTTCCCTCTCACTTCATTTTATCACTTCTAGCATTTCACTTCAGGGAAAGTAGAAGGATAAAACAGAAAAAAATTAACATACATTCACACTACACTTTGATGATAAAAACAGTTCCATGCACCTTCTCTGTCTCTGTTTCCCAATAGTGAGACATCTGAGAAAAAGTAAGTAGGAAAAGGATTTTAGATAATATCCTATTTAAAGCATAAAGAGGATCCTACAAAGAGAATTTGATTAGTTATAATATTAGTCATAGTCAAGGAATATACTTATGCATTAATAAAGAATTTCTGGAAAGAAAAAACCAGATTAAAAAATCAACCAGTAAAAGCAACCAGTACTGTGCCATAAAAGATACATACATGTTCTTGAATTGTTATATCACAGGTATTTTGTGAAGTTTTTCAAAAATCATATGAAATTGTTTTAAATTTAATTTTCATTCAATAGGTAGTATGAGTATCAGTCCTCCTCCTCACCTATTACAACTTAGTTTGACATCCATGGTAGCCAGGTTTAATTTGATATTTCCTCCTGTGCTATACAAGAGGTTAAGTGCTTATCACAGAAGATAGAAGACTGCAGAATAATTAACCTTAGAAAGGAAGTGGAAGCAGCTAAAGAAAATGAAAGATTTTTATTTGCAGGGCAAAGTTAGGCTAACTTTAGTCATCTCATCTTTCTCTGAAAAGTTGGAAGCAATTGTTTTTCTGTAATCAGGACAGAGATAGTTGTCTTAAGGAAATTTACATATCTAATGAACACATGATTACTATTATAATAAAGTCACACGCAGTGAGTGATCTGAGGGTATGGAATAGACAGCCAACTCAGACTTGTGGTTGACACTAGTATGTGAATGTCGCATTACTGTGGGGCTGATAGATGAGCTAATTCTTGATTCTAGGCAACATAAGAAATGAGAAGTTTGAAATAAAAATTGGAAAAACACTGCAAATATCATAAAGAATCTTTTACAGCTGAGCAGAAGTATTGCCAGTGAAGCCAGTGATGGTGATACACTCCTGTAATCCTAGTACTTGGGAGGCTGAGACAGGAGGATCTGAGATTCAAAGTGCTCCTCAACAACTTAGTGAGACCCTCAGCAAATTAGACCCTGTTTCATATTAAGGGATGGGAGAGTGTAGCTTAGAAGTGGAATGCCCCTGAGTTCAATCCTCAGTACCAGAAAAAAAAGTATTGCCAATGAAAATGTAGATGAGGATAGGTAGCATTAATTTGTAGTAAAGCCAGTCGATAGGTCTGTCTCCAATCTTGTTTAATAGTATGAAAATGAGAATTAAAAGCATGAAATATGGAGTCCCCTAGAGGTTGATCTTGTCAGGAATTATAATGTAGTTCAGATCAAATTATATTCTTTATATTTTTATTGGTGCATTGTAATTATACATCATAGTGAGGTTCAAAGTGATACAAGCATCCATGCACACAGCCCTTGGTGTGTTTCCCTACGGATCCCCCCTACTGCCTCTTCCTCTCCTTACATATTAGTGAGATTGGTAATGAAACCTTCACATATAGACACAGCATTATTTGAACTGTTTCTTTTATCAGTTCAGATAAAATTCTACCTTCAATAAGCCTCCCTGGATTTCTAGCTCTGCTAACTACTTACTCCCTTTCAGAAATAACTTTAATTTCCTCATCTTACACAAAGAACCAATGAGTGCTCATATACTGTCCCCTGGATGTGGTAGTAATCAGCTGAGGATCTTAAGCACACTAGGAATAATGGTAAATCATTTTTCTATGGTTCACCTTGGGAGACTGCTGTAAGCTGAAGAAAGTGTACACTGGAAATGTATTTGACAAAGAAATTCAGCACAACCATGATGTCTTTGTAAATACCAAAGTACCAGGAATAATTGCAGGTAATGTTCAGAGAAGGAAATGACAAACTAGATGGCCAAATGCTTTAAGACAATGGCAGCATATCCGTTTAAAATTGGTAGACAGTAATAGAATAGTAGCATAGTATTATAATAGAGGTCTGTGTAACTTGAAAAGAGAGAAAGTGATGCAGGGATGATTTGGAAGTAGGTGATATAAACTAGGCAGCATGTTTATTTTTTTAAAAGCCCTAGGGAAGGGGGCATTTAAAAGCTTCAACAGAAGACATTTGCAAAAGAGCCGGGCGTGGTGGCGCACGCTTGTAATCCCAGTACTTTGGGAGGCGGAGACCGGAGGATCCGAGTTCGCAGCCAGCCTCATTGCGCATGCGCGGGCGCGCGTGATTTATCTCTCCTTTCTCTCTCTCTCTCTCTCTCTCTCTCTCTCTCTCCCTCTCCCTGTCCCTCTCTCTCTCTCTCTCTCTCTCTCCCTAGTGAGGCCCTCTGCAACTTCGTGAGACCCGGTTTCAAAAATAAAGCATAAAAAAAAAATAGGGCCGGGGGTGTAGCGCGGAGGTAGAACGCCCCTGCGTTCAATCCCCGGTACCGCAAAAAAAAAAAAAAAAAAGAAGACATTTGCAAAAGAATGGATGTGATGATGTAACAAGATCGAGAAAGATAGGAATGTAATATAGAGGGAAAATAAGGTCAAAGATGTGTGTGTGTCTGTGTGTGTGTGTGTCTGTGTGTGTATGATGGGGCATCTGGGCATTAAACCCAGGAACATACATCTGATCTATACCACCAATCCTATTTTATTTTTTTATTTTGAAACAGGGTCTCATTAAGTTGCTGAGGTTGGCTTTAAATCTGTGATCCTCCTGTCGCAGCCTCCCACATACTGAGATTACAGTGGGGCACCACCACGCCCAGCTTAAGTCAAGAATTTTTTGCTCAGCAGAACCTTCTTATAGATTGACTCTATTCCCAATCTTACCTGTCACCATAGAGCCCCTTACTCAGAAGGTCCCAGTCCTATACTTTGCCTATGATGCATTTTGGTTATCACTTTGAGATTCCTAATAATTTAATTTTTTAATTTGTGCTTTGAAAATGAAATCCAATGGGACAATAGAGCCACATAAAATCTTCTTGCCACCTCCACACCTCCTAGGGAGCTTTCACAGTCACCTGCCCTATTGGCACCTACTACCAGGGACCTCGATGACCTGCTTTTCCCACAAGCCTCCCTGTGACACTGCAGTCTTGTGCCCCCTGATGTCACAGCCCTGCCTGACCTCCCTCTTCCTGTATTCATTAATCCGTTGCTGCCTCCTGTACCCCAGGTGGGGGATGGATGCAGTTGTGAGAGTCAGAGTCAGTGCACATGCTCCATGGCATCTCTGAGTGAGGCATCCTGCAGCCATCTCTACTAAGGCCATGCAGCACCATGGCATGGTTGGGTGACTTGGGAGCAATCCTCTATCCCTCCCTGAACCAGCCATTCGGTGTGGCCTAGTGCAGAAGTTGTAATCCAATGGGAATTGCAATCCACTGTGGGCTGGGGCTGCACATAGGATAAGGAGATTGACTTTTCCACTCCTGACTGGGGCACAGTGCAGTATTGGCTGGTAAAGGAAATGAATCCAACAGCCAGTGGGCTGTGAGCTAAGGTACACAAAGTGGTAGGGTGAGGCCCTAGGTACAATTGAGGCTCTACATTCTGCTGTATTAAATTACCAACAATAAAATGTAAAAAACAAAACAAACAAAACACCATGACAGATTGTGAGACAGATGGCAGAAAAAAGGAAAACAATTTCACCTTTTAATACCTTTAAGGACACCTTTACCCTTGCTTTCATTTTGCACTGGGCCCCACAAATTATGTCACCAGTGTGGGTGCTCAGAGTGGTAATTTGAATGTTAGGGCTAAAAGAAACTGCAGAGTAACAACAAAGAATTTAATTGCTGAGAGAGCTTACAAATAAATTTCGATCAGGAATGTTTGCATGTATCTCAGCTTGGGCTTTCCCAGAGGTAGACACAGAGTTAAGGATCTGAGAGGAATAGTTCATTTGGGAGGTGATGGAAGGAAGACAAGAAGGGGCACTGGAAAGAGAAAACAGAAGGGTAAGAATTTTCAAAAAGTATAATATTCACAATGGAGTTTTATTTAGCAATAAAAAAGAACAAAATTACATCATTTGCAGGAAAATGGATGGAACTAGAGAATATTTTGCTGAAATTAGCCAGTCTCAGAAAGTCCAGGCTCTTGTGTTTACTCTCATATATGGAAGCTAGAGAGAAAATAGGAAACAAAAGGAACTTAAGATAAATGAGGAGAGAAACCAGTGGAATAGTGGAAGGGAGCAGGGGGAAGGGTTGGGGAGGGAGAAAGGAGGCTGGTGAAGGAAACCATTCAAACAATGTCATGTCCATATATGAAGATATCATTACCAATCTCACTAACATGTACAGGGAAGGGGTGCAGATCTGGAGGGAAGCATACCAAGTGCTGTGTGCATGTGTGTTTCACTTTGAACCTCACCATGATGTATAATTACAGTGCACCAAAAAGTGTGATGTTGAGTAGAACGGTGCTCTGGAAAGCTCTGACTAGTCTTCTGGGGAAACTTGGGCAGACAGAGTAGAGCATGCCTCCAAGTTACCAACTCATATCTGAAAGGGCAAGAAAGCTGTGGCATGTGAGCTCCAACTTCCATTCCTGTTTGAACTACCGAGAGTGTTAACAACCGCAAGCATTTGTAGCCTGGCCTGCAGAGGAGCTGAGAAAAATTCTTCAGCCCTAGAGTCCCAGAGTTCAACAGGAGACAGACACTACAGCCTGTCTCAGAGACAGTGCTAACAGCACATGACTGACCAACAAGAGGATCCACTAGAGCAAATGCCTCTTTAGACCAGTTTTGATATAGTGAGTTGACTCTGTGCATGATGTCACTGACCTAGGCCACACTAAATTGGGATGAATTGGTTTCTTCATCCCAATATTTATTTAAATAGGAAACTAATAATAATCAACTCCTGAGGCCTCAGAACTGTGTTTGCCATTTAAAGTAATCAGAGTTCACAAGAGCATAAACATGTGCTATGAATTCCTTATAAAGTAGCTCATTTCCTAATTTCCTCAATATATTTCCCTGTGTGAATAACAGTCTCTCTCAGTTCAGAATGTTCTAAATACAATTAGCTTTCTGAATTCAACCAAGTGCATTAATTTTGCACAAAGCAAATTTCCATTTCTAATTTTGCCACAATCCAAATCCACACATCTTGTAAGCATCAACTACTGTTTTCTTCTTCATAACCTTTGGAAAACATAATATCTAATATTAATTAGGAAAACAAAAAATTGACTTTTAATTGACTAAAGCAATGATTTGCAAGGTGAATACTGTACCTGGAAAATCGGAGAGGGGGGAAATCCTGTGTGGGTAGGAGGAGGGGAATAGTATATATACTAACTAGATTTGAATATTTTATCTGTTGCTTATGGTATAATTTTGAGGAAGTTACTTTACCCCTCTGTGCCTCATTTTATTTCTCTATCCTCATAAAACTATTTTAGATTCAAATGAAATAATATTATGAAGTACATAACATATGCCTGGTATATGAAATAAATGAACCCCATACAATTGAAATATATATATATTCTTGGAATGAGTACTCAGAAATGTTTTGCATTGTTACCATTTCCTTGAATGTGGAGGCAGGAATTGACTCCAAAACAGTTGAAGAGTCCAGAAGTGTATAAAAGCTCACCAGGAGTTGGGAAAAATGGTTATCCATTCATATAAAAACGGAATTAAATCCCAACCTGTCACTCAGCACAAGAGTCAACTCCAGATCTATAAAAGACCTGGGAATCAAACCAGAGACTTTGAAATTACTAGAGAAGGGCATAGATCCAGCACTCCAACATATAGGCATAGGTAGAAACTTCCTCAAAAGACTAGCATGACACAAAAATTAAAATGAGGATTAATGCGTGGGATTGTATTAAATCAAAGAGCCTCTGTGAGCCAACACAATGGAAGAAGATCTTTGCCAGCTACTCCTCTGACAGAGGACTAATATCTAGAATATAAAAAGAACTTAGGAAAGTTACCACTAAATAGACACTTCACAAAATAAGAAATACAAATGGCCAATAAATATATGAAAAAATATTGATCATTGTTAGCATTCAGGGAGATGCAAATCAAAACTATACCGAAATTCCATCTAACCCCAATTCTAATGGCAATCATTAAGAAGTCAAACAACAATAAATGCTGGCAAGGATGTGGGGAAATAGGAACTCTTATACACTGTTAGTGGGATTGCAAACTAGTGCAGACACTAAGGAGATCAGTGTGGAGATTCCTAAGAAAACTGGGAATGGATCCACCATATTATCCAGTTATACCACTACAGAGTATCTTTCCAAAGGGACTGAAAACTGTTTTAGCAGCACAACTCACAGTAGCCAAATTATGGTACCAAGCTAGGTGTCCATCAACAGAAGAATGGATCACAAAATTATGGGATATACACACAATTGAATTCTACTCAGCAATAAAGAAGAACAAAATTACGTCATTTGCAGGAAAATGGATGGACCTGGAGAACATTATGTTAAGTGAGATTAGCCAGTCACAGAAAGTGAAGGGTCATATGTTTTTTCTCATATGTGGAAGCTAGGGAGTAATTGGAATACAAGAGGGACTTTAGACAATGGAGGAGAAACCCCAGTAGAGCCAGGGAGATAGTCCAGGGGAAGATTCTGGTGGGGGGAGAGATAATTAACAAAGGAGGCACTTCCATTGACATTATGTACATATGTGAGACTATCAATGCCAATCTCAGTATCATGTATGGGGAAGAGGGAGTAAAAAGGGAGCCAGGGCGAGTCTCACCAAGTGCTGTGCGCATGTATGTCACTATCACTCTTAACTACTTTATGATATGAGACTACAATGCACCAATAACAGCATATTTAAAAAAAAACTCACCAGGAAACTGTCATGAGGAGCTTTACAAGGAGACTGACAGGATAATCCCTCTGGTCAGCTGATACCCTTGAGAGCAGCTCTCCCTGGTTAGAACATGAGGGCTGCAAAGTTTCTAGATTTATGCTATAATTATCATATACTTATTTTCATCACTTATCTATATTAGAGTCAAAATATTACCAATATTAATCATACACTCTGTCGTATAGGAACTACATTAGAAAATAAAAGTTCCAAAATCACTTTTATGTGGGTAGCAAAACCTTGATACCCAAACTATACATATTGCAGTGATCTGAATGTTTGTGTCCCCTCAAAATTCATATATGAATCCTAATATTAACAGTGATGGCATTAAGAGGTGGGACCTTGGTGAGGTTAATAGATCATGATGGCAGAGGCCTCATAAATTAGGTTAGTGCCCTTAGAATAGTTGTCCCAGCAAACATGTTTTCTCTCCCTTCAGGAAAGGACACAGAGAGCCAGCCATCTGCAGAGTCCTAGCAGGACCTGCCCATGCTGGCACCACGATCCTGAACTTACCAGATTCAAGAACTGTGAGAAATAAATATCTATTGTTTATTGGCTACCAGTTTTTAGTATTTTGTTATAACAGCCTAAAGACACATAGGTAACAGACTAAGATACAGATATAAGAAGAAAGGAAAATAACAGACCAATATGAGCTGTAAATATGGTAGAAATTTCCTTAACTGGATAAAATTGGTCTACTATTTGTCAATGAATTCATTTTCAAAGTGTGAACGAGTACAAAATCCCTTTTAAAACTAAGAGTGAGCCAGGCACAGTGGCATATAGAGAATTTAAGTATATGACAGAGGCAACATTATAATTCTCTAAAGAAACAGTGTACTTTCAATTTTAGCCAGTGGTTCTTGGACAATTTTTTACCTTAGTGTGGAAAAAAATCTCTTAAATCCTATGTCCCCTATATACCTCACCATATTGCAGTTGAATTAAAGGCAAAAATGTGCAAACTAAAATTTTTAAATCTTATGAGAAAATAAAAGAATTTATTTATGGCTACTCATGAATAAAGACCTTTATAAACTATACACTCAAACCACATGGAAATAAATGTTACATGTGACTACACTAAAACTAAACATTATAATAAAAATAAAGCGAAAAGTCAAGATAAGAGTAAAAGAAAATAGATGCATCTTGTTATTAATAAAGATAATATTTAGAACATATCAAAAACTGCTGCAAAACCATAATAAAAACACAATATAGCAAATAGAAAATATGCATTCAAAGAGGAAGAAACACTAATGGTTTATAGATAGTATGGTGGATAACTTTTCATAACTATTAGAACATCAAAACACTTTAATCCAAGGATTTTGTTTACTCTGAAGGTGGTATAAGTATCTCCAATATCTCTGAAGAGCAGTTAGTTAATATCATAGAGAATTTGAGAGACATACATTCTATGCATCAGCAACTCATTACTAGATGCACATCTTACAGAAACTCTTATATGTGGCTGCAAGAATATATATACAAGCCAGGCACAGTGGCTCATGCTTATAATCCCAGGATGTGGGAGGCTGAGACAGTTCTATTTCAGGTTCAAGGCCAGCCTCAGCAACTTAGCGAGACCCTTAGCAACTTAGTGAGACCCTGTTGCAAAATTAAATATAAAAGGGCTCGGGGTAGAGCTTGGAGATAAAAATGCCCCTAGGTTAAATCCCCAGTATCAAACACACACACACACACACACACACACACACACACACACACACACACAC
>PVJS01049558.1:0-14633 GCA_004027185.1 Glis glis | reverse complement strand
GTATGCTTGTGTGTGGGGGGGTAAATTAACTGATTGTAAAATTTATATGAAAGAGAAAACCCAAATTAATCTCTTTTTGTGGTGCTGGTGATTGAACCTAGGGATATTCTACCTCTGAGTTACACCCAAGCTCTATTTTATTTCTTATATGGAAACAGGGTTTCACTAAGTTGTTAAGAGCCTGGCTGAATTGCTGAGGCTGGCTTCAAAACTGCAATCCTCCTGTCTCAGCCTCCCAAATACTGGGATTACAGGCATGTATCACCACAACTGGCCCCCAAATCAATCTTGAGGAATAAACTGGGAGAAATTATAAGATAGCAAGACTTATTGTAGAGCTAAATATATATATATATATATATATATATATATATAACAGCATGGTATTGGTAAATGAATAGACTAATATATCTTATTATATTCATACAATAGATGAACTTAATGAAGATGAACAAACTACTGCTTCTTGCATCACCAAGGGAAAATTTTAAAACAGAATGTTGAGCAAAACCAGTCATCCACAAAAGGATATTTACTTAATAATTTGATTCATGTTGACTCCAAAAATAAGAAAAACTAGTGTATGCTCTTAAGTAATGATAGTGGCTAACTTTGTTAAGGAGGACGTTATAGAGATTAAGGTGGGCCATGAATGGAGCAGACCAATCATATTTCATTTAATTTCTGGAATGAGCGATGGTCACAAAAGTATTCAGCAAAAAGCCAGGTATAATCCTAGTACTTGAGAGTCTGAGACACAAGGATCACAGGTTTGCGGCCAACCACAGCAACTTAGTGAGGCCCTCAGCAACTTAGCGAGACTTTGTTTCAAAATAAAAATAATAAAATAGGGCTGAGGGTGTACCTTGGAGGTAGAATGCCTCTGGGTTGAATCCCCAGTACCACACAAAAAGAATATTTAGCAAAGTAGCAGGATACAAAATTAACATAGAAAAGGCAATAGCTTTTCTATACACTAATAACAGATTCAGTGAAAACGAAATCAGAAAACCAATTCCATTTGCAATAGCTTCAAAAAATACTAGAATAAGTCTAAGGAGGTGTGTTTTAATCAGCTCTTTCATCACTGTGACCAAAATACCTGACAAGCACAACTTAAGGAAAGAAAGGATTATTTGGGCTCACAGTTTCAGAGGTTCCAGAGGTTTCAGCCCATGGTTGGCTGGTTTCAAGGCAGATACCATTTAGCAGTCAGGGTACAGGAAGAAGAAAAGCCACTCAGTCATGGCAACTGGAAGCAGAGAGTGTGAGAGCAGAGAACTAGGGATATATATAGTCCTCAAGGCCATACCCCCCAGAGATCCACCTCCTCCAGCCATGCCCCCCTTCTGAACCTTGCTACTTTGGGGACATGCTTTCAACACATGATCTTTGGGGGATGTATCCATCAGCATGATTGCAGCCATAATCTAAATATCTGACACCATAACTTAGAGAACAAAGATTTATTTTCTTACAGTTTTGGGCTCGGTCCATGTGAGGCTGGGGACCACAGATCTCAGGGCATGGTGGCTGGAGGTGGAGGTAGAGCACATGAGCTGTGTTCTTTACATCACAGAGGCCAGAAGTGAGGGGGGGCTTTATATAGTCCCCAAGAGGAGACCCACCTCCAGCCACACCCTACTGGCCTACCAGGTACCACCCAGGTAAATCCATTACAATGGATTTATCCACTTCTGGGATTATAACCCTCATAACTCAATTACATCAGCTCCAAACATTAAGTGAGCTCTTTAGGAGACATTTTATATCTAACTAAAACAGGGGGACATTCCAATCTCAAACCATAACAAGATAAAAGACCTCTACAGTGAAAATTATAGAACACTGAAGAAAGAATGAAGAACACATTAGAAGATGGAAAATCTTCCATGATTTTGGATAGGCAGAATTAATATTGCTAAAATGGCCATGTTACAAAAAGTGGTCTACTGGTTCATTTCAATCCCCATCAAAATACCAATGACATTTTACACAGAACTAGAAAAAAATTCTAAAATTCATACAGAGGAATAAAAGACCCAGAATAGTCACAACACTTCTAAGCAATAAGAGCAATTCTGGAAGTATGATCACTTTATGACAATTCAATAATATGTATACCCAGGAATTCTGAATGCTTCTGTAAGAATTTTATACTCAAATTTAGAAAAGAGGGATTCTACTAGTTTATAAGGAACAATTTATTTAATACGTTGCAAATTTTGCATCAAATACAAATAAAATTAATGAGTTCATGATATTACTCAAAAAATTCTTATTGGTCACCACTGGATGCTGCAAAGGCATAATTTAATCACTTTGAAAACTGATAAATGAAAGAAAACAATTCAAATTTATCCTAAATTTCCCATACAAAATCTATGTCAGAGTAACCAAATACTTGGTGAGGGATGTTCTTCCTCACAAAATAATTTTCTGCTAATAAATATAGAGGGAATGTTAGTATTATAAAATTGCAGTTGTACAGTGTAGTGAAATAATAGATGTAGTCAATAAACATCAATATATGTTCAAACTTTTAATTAAAGTTATGATGGGGAAATTTACAATGAGGGGGATAAGGTTAATACCACATGAACCCAATGATCAAATTTAGTATAACTAATGATTACACATGCCTACAGTATATGCCCACCTGTTATAATGTAGTAGGAAATATACCACATCACCTATAATATATCTTGTTGGAATATTGTTCCTTCATATAATAAATCCTATAGATGTAGCTAAAGTTAACAGAATAAATGAAAGAATATGTAGGTTAAAAACTAAAAGCATACCATGGAGAAAGAAAAGTCAAATTTTCAATACAGGACATATAAAACAAGTTACCTAGTTTTTCCAACAATTCTTTGGCATTAAAAAATGATGTTTCTGTTTAAAGTGATAGAAACCCAGTAAACAGGTGCAATGTATGGATATTTATTCTAATTTGAAAGAAAATAATAGAAAGTAACCTTCAAGATAATTGAGGAAATTTGAATATGAACCAGGTTTTAAAGTTGATTTTAAGGAATAATTTCAAAGTATGATAATGATATAGTAATTGTATTACTGAAAACACTCTGATCAGTTAAATATGCCTGCTGATATATTAACAGTTGAAATGTCACGAAATCTTTCTGTTGCTTTTAATTTCTCCAAAACTTTTGCTTACACACATATACAAACCCAAATCATATATATATATAGGTATTGATTTCGCCTAAGTATCACCAGACAACTTGTTAGTAGAGCAACACTAAATTTGTTCAAAATTATCTCAGTAAGGACAAAGACCATCTTGATAGAGTCTAAGCAGTGTCTCAGGCTTGGGTGATTTAAGGCAGGGAACTGATTGGGATTGGGAAAAGTCCATAATACAATAATTTATGACTAGTGTGGACACAGTGAGGTAGCAAGGGTCCTATAACATGTCTTCAGAAGTAAATTGTTGTTTAATAAGATAGCTGTTTACCCAGATGAACAGATTATTGTCTTTGTTAAATTGATTTGTAGGAACTTTCTGAAGCAAGCAATGAAGTTATTTATTAATGTACAGTCTTATCTTTCCAGAGCAATGATTCCTGAAGTTAAAATAAAGCAATTAAATCATGTTGACCTAGATGATCTTAGTTCTCAGGAAATAAATAAGATTTGTAGAATGTTGATAACTGTTGAACTCCATATGGGTATAAAGAGTCAGTTAATTTTACTTTTCTTTATAGTTCTATGTTAATTTGAAAATGTCCATAAAAGAAAACTTTTAAAGTGGTAATGTTGAGATGATCACCTTTCATAAAATCTAAAGAAGCTACTTAGTTGCAGATGAACACTTGAAAAATTAAAGGATTGGGTAAGAAAAGGAATGGGAAAAACATAAGGAATAATGGAAAATTACTAATATAATGGTTAGAAAAACGTATCTGGTGTGGATTTTAAATTAAATACCAGCAAAATTGGTATTTAGCTAGTTTTTGAGTATTTAATGTATACATCATATTTTCTGTTAAATTCATAATATATATTTTACCATTTAATTCTCATCGAAGCTCTGTGAGATGGGAGTTCTTTCTAGCGACGTTTTACAGTTGAATTTACTAAAACTTAGCAGGCTTCAGTTATTTGTCCAAGGGAATAAGGCTAGAAATAGGTAGAATAAGATTTCAATACAACCTCCTCAGACTCCAAAAATTGAAAGCCAAATCATTGCAGCAAAGTAGTCTAACTTCACAAAATGGAATATGGGGTTTTTCCTCTAAATTATTATTTTCATTTTTAGGGTATAGAAACCTCATACTTCATATGGAGGCCAGTGCTTCTGAATGTGTCCAAGATGCTTTGAGAGGAATGTCTGACCTCAAGACCTATCTAAAGAGGATAGAAGTAACTCCAGATAAATGGTGTTTATGTTTAAATGCTCAAGTTGGACAAATACATTGCAGCTGAATTTCACTTACAGTCTTGATAAATGGATGAGGGCCCCTTAACTACCAGTACTTAGAAGCAGCTGAGAATGTGGTCATTTGTCAACATTATTGCTTGCTTTGGTTTTAGAAACACAAGCAATGTGCTCATGCACTGACATTAGTGCATACAAAATGTGCAATCTATCATCATCATCAACAAATATTTATGGAGCACTCCCTGTATGTAAGCTAGTTTCAGAAGCTGCAATGGGAATTTATACGGGATAGAGAAACCATCCTATTATCTTCCCTTCTTTTTCTTTTCAGCCACATGTAATGTTTCTAAGCACTGTGAATGTTAAAAAATACATTTTGCCCATCAGAAATCCGATGATTTTAGAAAATTAAAAATATATTTTGATTCCTATTATAATTTATACTGTGTTCCAGATATTCCATAGCTTTTATTCTTCTGCACATAAGCTGGGTTTTTAAAAGTATGGATTAAAGGAATAATCAATCAGGCATTATATTGGAGTTACTCTGTTTTGTATTTTGGAGTAAATTAAAATAAATATGAGATGCTTTCTCCTGAAGATATTGCCAGGTATAGGATACTATTTTTAGTAAATATCAAAAAGAAGAAACTTGCTTCTTTCCCTAATTGTAAGCATTTCCAACTCAAAAGGTAGTTCTGATATATATGTATTTATGTGTGTGTGTAAATGGATATATATATATATACCAAATATTATTTTTACCTGATGCCATATCTATAAGGGCACATCTCTAAAGAGTAATAAGTTCACATTTGTAAAGGATAAATTAATAATAGAATTTGTTTAAAACATAATGCAATTCATCTAGTTTTGAGCAAAATTCATTTTGGTCCAAAAAGATAATTGGGTTACTAGGCAACATAATGCTAAATAATAGTTTTCATTTTTAAAAAGTTATTAGCAATTAACTTCCTTCACTTTATTCCAACCAAATGACTGCTAACACATATCTAACATTTGAAATTGGAGAGGGTGGATCACAAATTTTAATGTCTACCTATATTTCAAGATGCTGTTGACTTCAACTTAAGAACAGACTTCGATGCCTTGAGTAGAGGAGATGCAGTATAAACATGACAATGTTAAAGACTCACATTGATTATGAAATGGAAAAGTTAAAATATGCAAAAATATGGTAGATAGGAATACTGCCAACATTTCCTAATTTGGGTAAGGTCAGACATTAAAATGAAAATATATCCAGGTGTGGTGGAGCACACTTATAATCTCAGTACTTGGGAGGCTGAGACAGGAGGATCACAGGTTCATGGCCAGCCTCAGCAACTTACCGAGACCCTGTTTCAAAATTAATTAATTAATTAATTAATTAATAAAAATAGGGCTGGGGTTATAGCTCAGATGTAGAATTCCCCTGGGTTCAATCCTCAGTACCACAAAAGAAAGAAAATAAAATGAAAATATGCATTGTTAGTTTTGGTATATTACATTTGGTTAAAAAGATTATAGCAGGCCAGGTATGGTGGCATGTGCCTATAATCCCAGTACATGTGATGCTGAGACAGTTTCTTGGCCAGCCTCAACAATTTAATGAGGTCCTCCACAATTTAGTGAGAACCTGTTTCAAAATAAAAAAATATAAAAGGGCTAGGGTTATAGCTAAGAGGTAGAATGCCCCTGGGTTTAATCCGCAGTACCACACACAAACAAATAAATAAAATTAAAGCCGAGAAAAAGAAGAAATACCTGCACCAAAAGATAAATAATAATAGCTGCAAGTATTTATTGAGCTCTTAATATGTGCCAGTATTTAAGTGCTTTCACCTTCTCATGTAATCTTTGTATAATATGGGGTAGGTGTTTTTCCCTAATATGCAGATGAGGAATCTTAAAGACCAAGTGATAGTAAATGGAGAAGCCAGAAAATAAATTACAACATCAGGTAGTATGGTTTTAGCCACTATGCCCTATTTCCCTACATATGGGTAAGATGGTACCAGCTAGTCGCAGAACAACAAAACATACTGGCTGAGTAGGTGAGGACAAACATTATATTCTGAAAACCTTTCCATAATAATAAGATCAATAAATATTTGCTTTTTCCAGAATATTATTATAAAAATTTCAAGCATATAGAAAATCTGAATCATACAATAAACAGTCATATATATATAATGATAAACAATCATATATCATATATATATATATCACCCAGATTGTGCAAGTAATATTGTTCTCTTTGTCTTACCACATTTCTATCCATCCATATATCTAATAATCTGACTTATTTTCAAATAATTTTAATATAAGTTTATGTATTTGATTTTAATTAATGTAATAGTGCAAAAATGAAAGGTCTGTTTAAAAGGATGTAATATTAATTTGTTATTTTTATCATACTGCTAGTTGGGTATGTGCTTTTAATAGTCTATTCCATATCAGTTACTTGACATCTAAACCTATGTTTTGTCTCCAAAATGCAATTGTGAAGATTTAATGATAAAAGGGTATATAACACTTAATACTGTACCTTGCACAGAGTATGCAGGTATAGAAAATATACCCAAAATAATGATGCTACTGAGAATATGCAAATGCAACCAAGCCATTGGCTTACATAGCATTGATTGTTACTGTACTGGCGGGCTTATGACAAGATAGGAAAAGACAATCCTCCAAACAAGGGAAAGATAGTACTGACCTGATAGTTCATATCTGCATCTAGATATTTTTTTTTGAAAAATGTAGGCCATCCCAATTAATCAAGTAAAAAAGATGAAAACAAAGGCCACAAGCTATATAGAATAAGGAGAGATGAAGTTACCAGGGAATGCAAAAAAATAATCAGATGAATTGTTTACCTAGTTCTCTATGAAAACAAAAAAATTTCTTCAAGGAGCTGAGTTAATATAGTCCAAGT
Organism: Glis glis; assembly: GCA_004027185.1. Classification (NCBI taxonomy): domain Eukaryota; kingdom Metazoa; phylum Chordata; class Mammalia; order Rodentia; family Gliridae; genus Glis; species Glis glis. The sequence goes on along the minus strand of PVJS01049558.1, from coordinate 7,284 downwards.
ACATGGCTCTTTGGCGATCTAAACTGGGACATCCAGAATAACTATCTCTTAAATAGTCTCTATAATGGGGTATTTGTGAAGAGTACTTTTTGCAAGTCCTTAAGGACATCAACTAAAAGTTATATGTTAGTAAGGAGTGGTGGTGCATACCTGTAATCCCACTACTTGGGAAGCTGAGACAGGAGGATCGCAGGTTCAAGATCAGTCTTAGCAACTTAGTGAGGCTGCTTCACAAATAAAAAATGAAATTTGGCTGGAGGTGTAGCTCAGAGGTAAAATGTCCCGGGGTTCAATTCTCAGTACCACACACACAAAAAAAGTTATATGTTATCTTAAAATGCAAATAAATAGTTCTTTACTGCAAATGTTCTAGCTCCCCAGATGAGTAGAAAATAAATATAACTGTCTTTTTTGAAAATTGAAGAATTTAACACATTTCTCCTTCCAAAATTTACCACATATGCACACAGAAAAAGGTCTCAAATATGATTACAGGAGGCAAGCTCAACAATATCCTTAAAAATCAATTTGGATTTCCATCCATGTGGATGTAATCAGCCATGATTCCAAAGCATAATCCAAAAAGAAAAGACAACAGTCAATTTAGCCTGAGTAGCTTTTAAAGAGCAAGTGAAAATAAAATCACAGAGAATGAAAATCATCTGATCTGTTGTTGGGGGAGAAAGTATTACTTTAAGGCGGGTCTATCAGAATGAACTGGTTGGAGATAATAGCTGTAAACAGCAGAATGTGGAAATATTTATAATTTTCATTTTTATTCTTAAGAATCCTAGCTCAATTAATTTGTTTTAGTGTAAGCATAGCTGTTTTCAAGACATTCTTTTGTAATTTCTTGTGGTAAAATTATACTGAAAGAAATCTGCTCTTTAGGTAATTACCAGTTTGGGATATTAAAGAGACAGTACAAATAAATAATTTACCTGGAATCATTAGCTATCATATTAACAGACCTGAATTCTTTACTGAATATATATAGACATGAATGAGTGGTTTTTATGCTTTTGTCTTTCCTTAAGGCATGAAAATAAAATATAAATTACTTACAAGACAGGCTAATCATAACTGTATATGCAATAGTATTTTAATGGTTTTTCTTGTGGATGAAATTCCAAATAAACAGAATTAAATGCCCTTTGAAATAATACAAGAAAATATGTCTGATACCTCTAAACCTGTATTTATACTAATCCTGTATTTCATTCAGCATTATCATTGCCACAACCCAAATGACCTGACCACACAACTTAGAAAAAGGAAGATTTACTTGCTTACAGTTCTGGAGATTTCATAAGTTTTAATACATGTTGGGCCTGTTACATCTGCAGAGCTCAGGGCATGGCGGCAGGAAGCAGAGAAGAGAGCATGCGCAAGGGCTCTGTTTTCACATCGTGGAGACCGGAAGCAACCTAGAGCAAGCAAGGAGATTCAAGGACACAAGCATAGTCCCCAAGGCCACACCCCCGGGACCTTCTTCCTCCAGCTACACCCCACCTGCCTAGGTAACCACACATTAAATCCATTACAATGCATTCATCCACCGATGAGATTATGATCCTCATTACATCGACTCTGAACACAAATACATAAGCTCCTTTGGGGAACATTCTATATCTAACCATAACATCCTAAAAATAAATGTTCATGACTTATTTCCACACATGCTTATCTTTTTTCTGTACTGGGAATTGAACCCAGGGACATTTTACCTCTGAGCTACACTCCCAGCCCTTTTTATTTTTTGTTCTGAGACAGTCTTGCTAGGTTGCTGAGAGTCTCGCTTCATGCTGAGGTTTCCTCAAACCTGTGAACCTCCTATCTCAGCCTCCCAAGTACTAGGATTACAGGAATGTACCACCAAGCCTGGCTTACCTATCTTTTATTAGGGCATACAGAATGTGCATGTGTCCTGATAAACATTCAAAGATACCAGTGCAGTAAACAGCATGGATACAATTATAAACCTGGCAGAGTTCCAGATCCAAGTGCTTTTATATTTGGAAAAGATAACATGTTTAAGTATTTTTTGGTTCTGCACTAACATACATTAAAAAGATGGCCTTTAAAATAATTAATCAATAAGAGAAAAAAATTATTCCCAAATATTGATATTATATATCTTATCAACAATATTCTACCAGTATGCCTTTTTATCAAATAATAAATCTGATCTAAAACATAATGAAAATGAAATCAAATGAAAGTATGTAGGACACAGAAAAATCAAATCTCCCTCTGTTTTGAAATTCAGCCTTTGTTATGCACCTCTTTTCATACAAAAGTAAATTCACAGCATTGCAAAGACTCTGCTGAGAATATCTTCTTGTATAAATTTAAATTTGGAGAATGTTTCCAGAAATTTCCCAGATGGTTCGAATAAGGTTGAAAGTTTCTCTAACTACATTTAAAAGAGGAAGGGAAGAAGGAAGTGAGGGAAGGGGAGGGACACACAATATAAAGAGTCAATCTAATTTAACCAGTCCAGTTATAAGAACAATAATGGATTTTAACTATACTATAAATGAAAATGAAAGTTATGATTTTACTAAATCATCCATCAGAACTTAGAAGACAAACCAACAAGCCTAGGGAATTGATACTTTATCAAGCCATGGGAAACATGTTCTGAGAAGTTTCTGGCATTTAATAATGTGTCTGGACTGGCAAGTATGCTGTTGGGGGAATTTGCCAGTAGGCAGTAGGCAGAAAGATAAGAAAACAGGCAAGCTGCCCAGGTAATCAGCAATGTCCACTGGAGGGCAGCCAGTGGATGTTCTGGCAGGAAAATGGTGTTAGGGAAATCTGTTGACTGGCAATCAATAGAATTACTAAAAGGCAATGGTCTCAATGTGATGGAGGCTTGGCATGAGGTAGCACCAAGGCAGTTAAAGGGACCAAGTCCTAAGATAACTGGTCAGTGATGGGAAACAAGATCTAGTGAATTAGCTAGAGAAAGAAGGAAAAGCCACTGGCAAGAATCTAGTTAAGAAATAACAGCAGAATCACTGTCAAAGGTGACTTGAAGCTTATCAACAGAATTATCAACCGAGACAGTAAGAAAAACTACACTGAAAAAGAGTTTATTCCACAGGATGATAATAGTTTGAGTCTGAATTTTAAAATTATGTGGGCCTAAAATAGGGGCACTGATGAAGGATCAAGTAGCCTAGCAATGAGTTACCATCATTTACTCAATTAATAGGAAGTATAATGATTCTTATAATGTGATTGTAATTTTATTAGACAATAGTATCATTAGGTATATTGAATGCATGAGTATATTCCTATTGAATTCCCTGCTAAAGAATGTTCCTGCTCTAAGAAAATTTCCTTTATGCATCATCTAGGAGTCTGTTCCAGTTAGGGCTCTTCTTTAAGGCCATAGAAACTGACTCCAAGTAACTGAAGCTGAATGTAAATTTATTGGAAGAATAACTATAGTTAATAAAATCAATTCAAAGTTTTAAGAATGAAGCCCAGGAGATGAGTAGGACCCTGAGCAATGTAGACACAACAAATGTCACGTTATAGAAATTTCCAGGGAAGCTTGGCGTGGTGGCCCAGCATATAATCCCAGTACTTGGGAGGCTGAGACAGGAGGATTGCAGATTGGTGGCCAGCCTCAATAACTTAGTGAGACCCTCCACAATTTAGTGAGATCCTATTTCAAAATACAGAAAAAAATATAGAGCTAGGGGTGTAGCTTGGAGGTAGAATGCCCCTGGGTTCAATTCCCAGTACCACATACACGAAATGAAAGAAAGAGAGAGAGAGAGAGAGAGAGAGAGGAAGGAAAGGAAGGAAGGAAGGAAGGAAGGAAGGAAGGAAGGAAGGAAGGAAGGAAGGAGAAGAAAAAGAAGAAAGAAAGAAAGAAAGAAAGAAAGAAAGAAAGAAAGAAAGAAAGAAAGAAGAGAAAGAGAGAGGGGAGAGGGAAGAGTGGAGGGAAAGAGGGAGGGAGGAAAGGAAAGAAAAGAAAAGAAAATGCCAGGGTATGACATTGACTAGACATTTTTGCTAGACTTAAATGCATTCAGCACGTCATCATAGGCATGTCTGAATTCTCCATCACCACATCATTCCCTTAGATTCAAATCCCTGAGGAGGAGTATGTGATTGAACGTAAAATGCAGGCTTACACCTGAACTTCCAGAAGGTGGTAAACAGGAATGTTCCTCCCACCCACCCTTCGCCTAGAGTAACTACTGGCCTACCTTTGGCTATTATAAATTATTTTGGTGTTTTCTAGAATTTCATATCAAAGGAATCATATGGTATACATTCTTTTTCATTTGGATCCTTTTGCACAGCTGATGTTTTTGATGTTTTTCTATGATATTGCACGTATTAGTAATGCATTTTCTTTTATTGATAAGTAAAAATTCATAGATGTACTAAATTTTATGTATGTATTCACCTACTGTTGAATTTTGGTTGTTTCCAGATATCTGGTATGCATAATTTATCTATCTACCTATCATTCTATAGATGTGCATAAGTATCTACATATATATAAAATATGGGTAAGGCTGCTATAAATATTCATATACAAATACTTTGTGGACATATCTCTTCAGTTTTCTTTGATAGAGAAGTTCCAGTATAATTGCTGGATTGATTATAGGTAAGGGATTTTTTTTTTACTTTAAAAGCAACTGCCAAAGATATTTTCCAAGATAGTTATACATTTTCATTCCCACCAGGAATATATGAATGATCCAAATACTAACATGAGGTGTGTTCTCTTTTTTGTTTTGTTTTGTGGCACTGGGGATTAAACCCAGGGTCATTCTACCTCTGAGCTACATTTCCAGTCCTGTTTTATTTTTTTGAAACAAGATCTCACAAAGTTGCTGAGGATCTCGCTGTTGATGAATCTGGCTTCAAGCCTGTGATGTGTTCTACTTTTAATTAGCTATTTCAGTTAGTATATAGTAATATTTTATTGTGGTTTCATTTGCAATATCTGATGACTAATGATGCTGATTATCTTTTCATAATATTTTGGTCCATTTTCATGATTTTTGGTAAAGTGTTCAATCTGCATTTACCAAGTAGCATTTTCCCTAAACAACTACAACAATACCTCCTGTCACATATGCTTTTCATTTCTTTTATTTTTTTTTTTTTGGTCTGTGGTATTGGGGATCAAACTCAGGGGCACTCAACCACTGAGCTACATCCCCAGCCCTTTCTACTTTTTTGTTTTGAGACAATTTGCTATATTTCCATGGCTGGCCTCGACTTTGTGATCCTCTTGTCTCAGCCTCCCAAATACTGGGATTATAGGCATGTGACACCACACCTGCCCTACAATGTGATTTTAACACTGAAACACCCAGATCAGTGATCCCCCAAGGAAGCTCCAGGAGTCCAGGTCCGCATGCAAAAGCAAGGAGTCTTTATTACAAGCTCGAGCTTGGACCCTCCGCCCTTCCGACGCAGCGGTGAGACAGAGAGCCCCGAGCTGATTTTTAGAACAACTTTTATACACAAAGTGGGGGCTTTTGGTGCCCTTTATTTTGATTGGCTAACAAGCAGGGATTTGAATCTTGTCATTTGGGGATTGGTGTAAGTCTTGGCACGCGCGGGGTTGCCAAAAAAGGTAGGGTATAGGCCCTGAGTCAATGGTCATGGAACGTCAGGTACTTGTTTGTCTCATTTTTGATTGGTCCTTTCTTGGGTGGGGTGACTCTATGGTTTTTCCAGTAACCCAGGGTCAGGTTAAGGCCTAGCCTGAATTTCTGTTTCTTGGAGCCTGTCATGGCAATAGCTAGGCTAATTGGTGGGCTCTTCAACACAACAATCATAAAGAGATGTTCCACACACCAAGTTATGTGTGCATACATAATTGTATCGCTTTGAATTTCACTATGTTGTATAGTTGCAATGTACCAATAAAACTACAGAAACTAATAAAATTAAAAATTTTGCATGGCATAAAACAAGAAGGTATATATAGTGTAATAAATACAATAGTTATTCATAAAAAAGAGATGTTCCAGTTCCTTAACTTTGGGTAGTAGTGTAACTTCTAAGTATAGGTTACTAAAGGTTATAAAAGGGGATATATCTTCCATCTAGTTCTCTTGGGATGCTTGCTCCTAAAATTCAGCTACTGTGCAATGAGGAAGCAGTTGCAAGGAGAAGCTACATGTAGGTGTTATGGCCAACATCCCTGTCTAAGGCCCCAGACAAAACCCAGAATTAACCACTGCACTTGTGAATGAATAAACTTTTAAATGATTCTAGCAGACAGCTTTCAATTCATCCCCTGCCTTTATCTTGCAAACTGAGGCCTCAGACATTGTGGAACAGAGACATGCTGAACTCATTGTGTCATTTCTAAATTCCTCCTTCATGACAGAATCTATGAGCATAATATAATAGTTATCTATTTGTATCATTAAGTTTAGGATGGTTTGCTATGCAGTAATTTAAAAGTAAAACACAGGCTTTGAGATTAAATCATGTTTTTAAAAACTCCTTGAACAGAGACAAAATTTAGATTGACTTTTCAACTTGTGTCATTTCTTTATAATTATATGACTTTATCGTTTTCTCTATAAATTCTGTATCTTCACATAGTAGAAAAAGTGTCTGTCTCATTTTTTAACATGTTTTTATTGGTGCATTGTAATCTCACATCACAATGAATATCAATTTGATGTTAACATACATGCACACAGCTCTTAGTGTCCCCCCGCCTCCCCCCACCCATATGACGTACCGAGAATGATGTCAGTATATTCTCACGTGTACATATTGTTTATGATAGTAATTCCACTGATTCACTTCTTTCTTGCCTTTCCCCTTCCCTTGTACCACTTCCCTTGCCCCAGTGAGAGTTCTCCATTATCAACCGGAATCCCTTGTGTGTCCCCACTACTCCCTAGGTTGCACATATTAATGAAAATATATGTCCCTTCTTTTTTTGTGATTGGTTGATCTCGCTTAACATAATGTTCTCCAGATCCTTCCATTTTCTTGCAAATGATGTTTTTTCTTCTTTATTGCTGAGTAGAATTCCATTGTGTGTATTCATGTAATGTTTAGAAATTTGTGAGAAAATGATTCTTCTCTAAAGTGCTCTCTCTCTGTCTCTCTGTCTCTCTCTCTCTCTATATATATATATACATATACACACACATATATATACACACACACACACATACACACACACAGACACACAAGCCTTGAACTCTCATTTCAAGGGTTCTTTAACCATTATTCTGTCACTACCATTTTTTTCAGCAACTTTCAGAAAGC
>PVJS01049557.1:0-14633 GCA_004027185.1 Glis glis | reverse complement strand
AAAAAAAAAAAAAAAAAGAAACACACGCCAAACGAAGCGATCAATTTCTTATCTGATAAACAGATTTTGAAATATGAGCAATCACAACAATTCTGGGAGCTAAACTTCACTTTGTACATGACTCCACATAATAGGTAGGCATTACGCTCTACCAGTATCGTCTGCTCCCTCCAGAAGGCTGACCCATGGTGGGCAGATACTTCTGTACTGTGAACAGAGCACAGAACCTAGAACCAGACAGGCTTGAGCTCTGCCATCTAGGGCTCATGACCAAGTGAAACTCATCTAACTTCCCCGTGCCACTTTCTTAATTTACCAAATGGAAATAATAAAATCAACCCTGTAAGGATCTTGTGAATATTAATCTTGATACTTAAAAGGCTCACATTCCTGTGCCTGGTACACAGGGATCTGTCACTAAACAGGAAGTATTAAGTTGGACCATAAGGGGTTGACATTAGTTAGGCCAAACTAATATTATATGCTTCCCCCACCAGATGAATTCTCAGCTTTATTATTATTATTGTATATTCATATGTTTCTACCATTAACTGTGCATTCCATGCAAGCATGGACTTTGGCTATCTTGCTTCCCACACAATGCCTGAAACAGACATGGCAGACAGTAGGTGTTTTAGCTGTATTTATCAAATGAATGGATGTTAATAATGATGGTGACACTCTTGGGGACAATTATGGACAATATGGTCCTTTATCCCATTGCCTGGTGCATGTTAGGGCACAATAAATGAACACATGTCTTAAAGGAACGAATGAGCAAGTAAATGAAGGAATAAATCTCAAGTCCGTAGGTTAAAAAGTCCAAAGAGACCATCAAGTCAACAACAACTGCTATGAAACTAGATTTTGTTCACTCACTGCCATCAAAAATTGCTGAGTAGTCTATTTTCATTTCCATGTTTCCAGCAGGTTCTCTGGTGTTTCGTGAACACTGTCCATATTCACTTAGCCCCATGAGCATCTTGTAGGTGGAAGAGGCAGTGTGTGAACTGCAGCCTGGCAAGCTGGGAAAATGTAGGGTTGTTGTGCATGGATTCCGAAGCCTGCTGGCTTTTGTCTGCCCAGAGATAGCTGACACCTTGCAATTATGCAGTGAGCCTTCGGATGAGAGACCCTCCCAAGGTCCCCTGTGTGGCTCATACTACTTAACAGTTTTGTCCTTAGGTCTTACATGTAAAGTTCCGTGCAAGTATCCCCAACCTGTGTAATGCTTGGCCCCACTCCTGGTGATATCTGGCAGGTCTGGGAAAGATTAAAGTACCCTGTATTTTACCATCTGAGTTTCAAAAAAAGCTCAGAGCAGAACATCAGGGACTCACTCCCAGGGGAGGCCGCGGTTGCTGCCATTTCTCACAGTTCTGGAGCTGGTCTTTTCAATTCCAGCTACTGTTTACAGAAGTGTTACGGCAGGATTATAATTATGGGTTTTGCTTAGTTATAAAGAGGTTCTGAGTCCTCCATCAAAGAAAGAGGAAACAACTCACTCGGAGGTGTGGAGGGATCTTTCACCCATACTGCTCCATGCAGTTCCGGTGGTCTGCAGGGATTCTGGCCAGAGCATGTGCCCCTGAAACATGGAGCAATCGATCTGATGGTGGGCAGGAGGGCCCAGAGTTCTGTCCTTCCTTCCCCTCTTCTTAGAGAAGCTGTGGAGCTGTGGAGCTGGGGGAGGCAAGGAAGTCCTGGGCTCCCACCCGGCCAGCTCTCCCACCCGCTGTAGATTCCCTCTGTTCCGGGGAAGCTGGTCCCTCTCATCTCTGCTGCAGAACATGAAACCAGAAGTTCCCTGATGCCCAAGGGAAGGCTGTCTTGGCACTTGGAAGGTACTAAGAGGCTTCAGGGGCTGTCTCTGGCAAGACAGTGGGATCCTTGGAATGTCTATTTGCAACCAATATAACTTTGGTCCCGATCCCGAAACTTGGGCACTATGTTTTTTAATAATCCATCACATCTCACACCTGGCACCCAAGCCCTGGTCCTGCCTTGCCCAAACTGGTACCCTTACTGAGTACTCACAGGCTGAGTATTCATCCCCATCTCTAGAGGCTGTTGTTGGCCACTGAGCCTGGTGTCTGGTGCCAGCTGCATGACACTAAACAGCTCAGTGGTGCCCCGAGGCCTCCTGCTCACCTCTGGCCAAGGTTTACACAGCAGGCTCACAACAAACACTGTGCCTCCGCAGGAATGTGGAAAGCAAAGAGTAGAATCTGCTGGCCTTCCACCTCACCTAAGCTGCACAGATTTATGTAATACAGGTGATTCAGCTGCTGGAATAATGTATGCACCACACACCACTTCTGAACCGACCCACAGCCTCTGTCAAGTTGATGAGACAGGGAAACTGGGGGTGAAAGTAAGAATTCTCCTCCTCCTCAGAGAAATCTGTTCAACACTATCCAGCATCTATTCATTGGACATGCTGCAGATCAAACTAGGACTCAGTCTTTCTGGCCTATCTTGTTCCCAAGAATCTACATTTCTGTATCCAGATGAGAGATGCATTTTCTATCAACATCTGAGCACAGAGGAAACCCACACCTTTACCTTCCTTCAGTCTACTTCCTCCTGGATCTGGGATATTAGCATTCCATTACCATTTGGTTATATAAAGCTACTTTTCCCAGGGCATTATTACATACCTTGAAAGAATGTGGTAGCTGTACTCACAAGGCCCATTGTCGTCATTAACCCACATTGCATGCCCCTCATGCTGTACGGCTTAAGGTCCTGTGGCTGGGCCCTGGGCTGACTGAGAGTGTGCCTCCTGGTCCCCCTCCCTCTGCACCCTCCCCCAGCATCAATGCCAGGGAGCGCACAGGCTCTGGGGAGCTCTGGGCTTAATGGATTTGCAGCATTTCCCCTTCCTTCCTGTTACAAAGCTCTGGCTTAGTGTGAAAGCTGCCCAGATCTCTAAACCCATGGCACCCTGCCTGTCTTGAGCAACTCCCCACCAAGCTTTGATCTATAGAAGAAGCTCATCCTGCTCAGCCATAAGAAGTACACCAACTACCATTTATGGAGTGCTTACTACGTGCCCGGCAGTGTGCAAGCAACTCTGGGTGATGTCACATATATATCTGCACGCAACCCTGGCAGAAGGCACTACTTTTTTCCCCATAATATAGTTGAGGAAACTGAAATTTAGGTTATTAACTTAATTCAGGTCATGTAGCTAGTAAGTGATGGAGCTACATTAGTGAACAAAACAGCCTAAAACTCTTTCCCACATGGAGCTGACTTCCTGTTGGGATTTAATCCCAAAGCTGCTTGATCCCAGGGCTGGAGCTCTTAACCATTACATGGCACTATTTAGTGCAGAGATAGTCACAACCACACAGAAAGATTTGCTTTAAAGTGTTTGATCATAACTGCAATGAGATACCCGTTCACATCTATGAGGATGGCTACTATCAGAAAAATGAAAAATAACAAGTATTGACAAAGATGTAGGAAATTGAAGCCCTGTGTATTGCTAATGAGAATGTATAATGATGCAGCTTCCCTGGAAAATATTTTGACAGTTCCTCAAAAAAATTAAACATAGAATTATTGTACGCTCTGGCAATTCCACTTCTAGATATGTACCCAAAGGAACTTCAAGCAGGGACTTGAACACATACTTATACACCAATGTTCATAACAGCATTATTCACAATAGCCAGAAGGTAGAAATAACCCAAATGTCTATCAACAAATGAATGTATAAATGAGAAAAAATTAAAAAGGAAGGAAATTTTGACACTTGCTAGGACATGGATGAACCTTGAAAACATTATGCTAAGTGGAATCAGGCAGACACAAAAGAACACATACTATATGATTTCACCTACAATGGATATCTAGAATGTAAAATCAGAGCCGGGCGTGGTGGCGCACGCTTGTAATCCCAGTACTTTGGGAGGCGGAGACCGGAGGATCCGGGTTCGTGGCCAGCCTCAGCTCTCTCTCTCTCTCTCTCTCTCTCCCTGTCTCTCTCTTTCTGTCTCTACCTAGCGAGGCCCTCTGCAACTTCATGAGACCCAGTTTCAAAATAAAGTATAAAAAATAGGGCCGGGGGCGTAGCGCAGAGGTAGAACGCCCCTGCGTTCAATCCCCGGTACCGCAAAAAAAAAAAAAATAAAAAAATAGAATGTAAAATCATAGAGACAGAAATAATAATAGAGGTTGCCAGGCACTGCGGGAGAGGAGAACGAGGAGTTATTGTTAATGGGTACAGACTTTCAGTTTGGGGTGATGAAAAAGTTCTGGAAATGGATAGTGGTGATGGTTGAACAACATCGTTAGTGTGTTTAATGCCGCTGAATCATACACTTAAAACTGTGAAAATAGTAAATTTTATAGTATGCATATTTTACAAATCAATAAACAAATAGTTTGATTATAGAGGAGATCATCCCAGAACAAAAAGCCAGCACTCAATCACTGTGAACCTGTTCACTGCCATTTGGTTTCAAAATGAACAAACATTTCTGCTCAAGACACTTAGGGAAGTAAAGGTATCAGCTCTTCACAAGGTCTCAGCTCACGCTTTATCCAGGGGTCCTTTATTCCTGAATGTGCAGTCAGTATATTCATTATACTTATAAATATAATGAGTGCAACTTGGTGAAGATGATGGCGCGAGAATGCCGGAGCTGACAAATTTGAATCACATGGTTCAAAAGAAGTTTTAGCTGTGCCTGTAAGAAAATTGCACCTGACTAGGAAATTGCTTAGGAAAGAGGAATTTTTGCTTTGAGTTTCTGGAAAATCTTTCTTTTGTGTGTGTGTGGGGGGGGAGGGTACTGAGGATTGAACCCAGGGGCCTTCTACATTGGAGCTACACCCTCAGCCCTATTTTATTTTTAATTTTGAAACAAGATCTCCCTAAATTACTGCATATTGGCCTTGAATCTTTGATTTTCCTGTCTCAGCTTCTGAAGTACTGGGAATATAGGTGTGCACCACTGCTCCCATATGAAAAGTCTTTCTTTTGAAGAGCCCAGATAGTCTTAAGATGTATATTTGCATCTTTCTGGAGTTAAGCACAGGCAAGCTAGACTACCTGAGGGTTAACGATTTTGACCAGGGCTTTGCACCTCCTCTACACCAAGCTAACTTGCTAAGGTAAAGGAGATCCCTGGTTGGTCTTCAGGCTGGGCACATCTCCCCAAAATAGTCAGCACATGAACCAGTACTACTTTCTTTAAAAATAAAGTTATTATATTTCTTTTTCTAATTATAAAATTAATGACATTCACTATGGAAAATTTGGGAAATGTCGAAACATAAAAGTTGCTCTTAATCACCAGCAAACATTGCTTCATATTTTAAATATTCTTTAAAAATAGGATATTAATGGGTGTCTAAAATTATATCACATAGCTGTGTGATTCAATATTATGAATGAGAAGGCAGAGTTTGTTAGAAACTTGGTCTTGTCGTGAGCCTTTGAGGAAATGGTCCTCTTGTTCCTATATGAATGGAATTATTATTATTATGTGGATATTATGTTTATAATGGGGTTTGCTATGGTTATTATCAAAGGCAAGTATTAGGGATAGGTCCCTGGAGCTAGCAGGAGGGGTTTTTCCTAACTGGTGGCTTCTTTCCTGGTGCCTGTGCCTCTTCTAGGGAATCAATACATTGTTTTCAAAGTCTGAAAACCCTACCTGGGAAAGAAAGTCCTGGGGTTGGAGGGAAGGGTACTATTGCAGTGGGGCACTCCAGTTCTCTCTTGGTCCCATAGAAGGCTTGAAATTTCTAAGAAGTGGCATCTTGTGGTGGATCAATGACCTCTAATTTTCCCAGCAAAGCACTTGCAGATTTCTGCAAACCTCTTGGGATTATAGTGTGGTGATCAGAAGCTGGTGTGAGGCCTTGGATGGGCCAGAGAGCCTGGAGGGGCCATCATCCCCACACACACAATGCCTAGTTTTGTTCTTTTAAATCGTCTCTGTGTATTTCTACTCATCTCTCTTAGGATTTGGCAGAGCCTTTAGAAAATCTGAAACAGAACCAGGGGTGCTAACTGAGCCAACAGAAGGGGTCTTGCTCACCCTTGAGGCATAATGAAGAAACAAATAAACAATAGGAATAAAAGGAAGAGGGATGGGCGGAGGAGCACAGGGACTTTTAGAGCAGTGATATTATTCTTGTACAACACTGTACTGGTGGATATACAACAATACGCATTTGCCCAAACTCACAGAATCACAACACAAAAAGAAGCTTACCAAGTGTTGTGTGCGTGTATGTCCCTATCATTCTGAACTACATTATGGTGTGAGACTACAATGCACCAATAAAAGTACATATATAAAAAAGAGTGAACCCTAATGTAAACTGTGAACTGTATTAATGATAAGGACTCAGTTTCTGCTTATCAATTGTAACAAATATACCACGCTAATGCCAACCTTTAAATATGGGGCATTGTGAGGGGGAGGGCATATGAGAACTGTCTGCACTGTCTGCTCAATTTTCTGTAAACCCGTTCTATGACTTCCTCCTTCTTCCACTGCTGACTGTTATCTTGAACCCTGCTTGGGTCAAAGCATGGGGAGGGAGCAAGAGACAGAAGACAGGACTATTATTGGTTGATTGTTATTGATTTGTGTTGTCTGGCCCTACAGAAAGCTAAAGCTAATTGGGTAAAGGAAGCCTTTCTCTGAATGGATGGTCCAGCGTGGTCCATCACCTTGATCCATGTTTTAATCACTGTAGTGTTGGAGAGTGATATACTATAGGTAGCACTGCCATGGGGTATATACACCAATGGGATGTGAGTAGGTGATCAGGAGTTAACTAAGACAGCCGGGCATGTCTTAGTTAAAACTGCTCTAAAGATAGTTTACAAATTAAGGGGGAAATAAAAAATAAAAGGAAGATGCTTGTTAGCTCCAGATCATTTATTAGTGGCAGCATTTTTCATAATCTTAACAAAATGAGCTGAAATAATTCACATAGGGTATGGCAAGATAATATGGGGCAAAGTTTTTTATTTATTTTTTTAAGCCAGTCTTGTCTAGAAATCTGCCCTTATAGTAAAATAAACTAGAGGAAGAGCAGCAAACCCAGCCCTGTCGAGTGAGGTGATTACAGGAGTAACTGCAAATCACCGGGCAAAGTCAGCTCTTGGCCAGGTTTTTATCCTCACCTGGAGATTCTTCCTCAAAACAACATCTTAGGAATGCCCAGCTAACTCCTAACAAAGTGGGGAGCATCCCATGACGAAGCCCTCATCTTTCCACATTCAAAAGGGTCATTGCCATAAGGAACCCACTCAGGTCATTTATTTACTCTCTATACCTCAGTGTCAGGAAACGTTCAGTACCAGGAGGCAGTTTTCTTTTTGCTTCTGCAGTTATTAATCTTATCTGTTTCTCTTGTTTTGCCTGCCTGCCTTCCTCCCTTCTTTCCTGCCTGCCTTCCTTCCTTGTTTCTAAATTAAAACACTGAGTTCCACTTTCTCCAAAGCAAATCTTCTGGATTTATAGCCATAAGTCAAAAATAGAGCTAACCTTCTTATTTTTATCTTGAAGAGAATGATGAACATCAGGATCATCTCTGAAGATGAAGGCTGTGGCCCATCCAGCTTTAAACAGAAAACAGTGGCCCTGGTAAATCAGCTTAGCTACGACAGCCAGTCACTAAGTCCATAACCCTTCACTTTTTTTGCAGTTCAGGGGATTGAACCCAGGACTTGCACATGTCAGGCTATCACTCTGTTACTGAGCTACATCCTCAGCCCTATTTATTTATTTATTTTTGGTTTTGGGGATTGAACCCAGGGGCATTCTATCTCTGAGTTACACACCCAATCCTTTTTAATTTTATTTTGAGATAGAGTCTTGCTAAGTTGCTGAGGCTGACCTTGAACCTGTGATCCTAGTGTCTCAGTCCAGCTATTTATTTATTTTTAAATTTTGAGACAGGGTGTCTCTAACTTTTCCAGGCTGGCCTCTACCTTGAATTTGTGATCCTCCTGCCTCAGCTTCCTGAGTAGCTGGGGTTACAGGTGTGCCCCCACACCCAGCTGTCTTAACTTCTGATGACCTACTCACATCCCATTGGTGTATGGCAGTGGTACCTATAGGATATCACTCTCCAAGGCTATAGCTGATTAAAACATAGACCAAGCTGGACCATCCATTCAGATGAAAAGCTCCCTTTACTCAGTTAGCTTTAGCTTTCTGTAGGGCCAGACAACACAAGTCTACCTAACCAAGCAATAACAGTCCTACCCTCTGTTTCCTGCTCCCTCCTGGTGCTTTTACTCAAGCAGGGTCGAAAATAGCAATCAGCAGTGGAAGAAGAAGGAAGTCGTGGAATCCTGCCATATCTCCATTTCCCCAAGCAGTGGTAAAGAGCTCAATAGTAAATCTTAGCAGAGTAGAGGGGTGCAAAGGAAGAGGAAAGAATCTTATCTTTGGAATGTTATCCTGGGCTAGACTCATATTCATCACTGAACTGGGACAAGCGTGTGCATGTGTGTGTACGTGTGTGCACACACACGTGCACACATAGTTTAAAGCGGCAAAGACTGTCTTACCTGAGAATGATTGGAAAAGCCATGGCCTATAGAATGTCATCTAGGAACAAAGGGAGGCCGCGGCACTGAAGGTTTTCTCAAGGGCAAGCAGGAGACAGAGAATAAAGTTGCAGTTTTGTGGGTTCTCCAGTCATACCCACTAATGAACCAGAGATATATGGGGCCAGATTTGTTTTAAAAGCATACTCTTGGCTATTCTGAAAAGTTGATTGGACAGGAGCAAGAGTGAGGTTGGGAATCTTAAAATTGGAAAGTGCTGCAGCATTCCACTTGAGAGATGATTCCGGATATGACAATGCAGAGAAATGAAGAAATCCAACCTGTGTTAGAAGGTAGAAGCAACAGGATTTGAAGGTGGATTGAAAGTGGGGTGGGGGAGAGAGGGAGAAAGACCTTCTAAGTTTCTGGCCAGAGCAACTGGGCAGAAGATCTTAGAACTGTATCTGAAAAACCCTGCAGAAAGAGCAGGTTTGTCATAGGGAAGAGGAGGTACCCCTAATAAATCCAAGCCTTAGCTACTTACTGAGGCTATTTTAAAAGTCTTCCAAACAGTGTTGGTTTCTTCGAGGTGTCTCAAGGAACAGAAGGCAAATGCTGGAATCCAAGATGTATTTTAAAAACTGACATATGTGTTGGCCAGAGTTAAGCTTTCATTTAGCTTGGGAGCAATGAAGGATCCAGTAACATCTCCACACCATGCCTAGCTGTATTAATCTGGACTAGGTTCTGAAGGAGAAATACAAGTTATCTCGTTCACTGCCGCTTCCCAAGGGAGGACCTTGCTTTTCAAAGCAGAAAACGTCTGCCCACTCTTGTCAACAGATGCCAACTTCTACAAGTACTATTAAATAGCTTCAGAAGACTTTGGAGCATGGCTGTGAATAACCATCATCCCTGGCAGCAAGCAAAGAAACTGCGCATTCACCTCCCAGTGTTCAGAGCAGAAACATTTGTCTCAAGCCACAAGGCCTTGGTGGATGTGAGCAGCTGTGAACCCAGGGGGCTCATTCATCTGAACACCAGATTGTTCCAGATGTTTGCAGCTGCCAAGAGACCATACTAAAGCTCATGGCCTCCATTCAACTAGGGTTGGTCAGTGGGATGACCCTGAGGATTCCCCACATGAGGCGAGGCCCACTTCTTGCCTCAGCAAAACTAATATGAGGATTAGGTTTAAAACGGCACAGTCCTGAACAAAAGGCAGTTTTTCTTGGCTCCCACTACTGATATTATACTCCCCATGGCCCTGGATTTGGTGATAAAGAATGGGTTACACATGGTGTAACTTTCAAAGTGCTGCCTCATGACTAAAATCAGCAACAGACACACGAGGTGAAGCGGTCACAGGGTTTTTTTTTTTTTCTTCCCAACAAAGTCAAATGCATGAGGGCCTTCCAAGCAGCTGTTTGTAGGAACTGCCATGCAGAACTTCAGAATTCTTATCCCCAGTGTGGAAGAAATCCTGTGAGTCTGGCTGACCCATTATCTATGGCTTTAAAGTACTTTGGAATTAAAAAATTAAAATCAGAATAATATAGTGATATATATATATATATATATATATATATATAACCCGTGTTTATAGCAGCACAATTCACAATAGCTAAATTATGGAAGCAGCCTAGGTGTCCATCAACAGATGAGTGGGTTAGGAAACTGTGGTGTATATACACAATGGAGTTTTACTTGACAATAAAGAAGAACAAAAATTTGTCACTTGCAGGAAAATGGATGGAACTGGAAAGCGTCATGCTAAGTGAGATCAGCCAGACTCACAAAATCAAGGGCCGAATGTTTTGTATCATATATGGAAGCTAGAGAGAAAATAGGAAAGAAAAGGGACCTCATGAAAAGGAGGAGAGACAGAATACCAAAAAAAAAAAAAAAGGAGAGAGACTAGGAGAGTAGTGGAAAAGGCCTGGGGGAGGAAGGAGGGGAGGAAAAAGGGAGTTTTGGAGAAGGAAACAGACCAAATAATGTTATATGTATATATGAATGTATCACTGTGAGTCTCACTGTCATGCATGGGGAGGGAAAGAGAACAAGTGACTGTGTGCGTGTATGAACACTGTACATGCATCATTATGAATCTCACTATGATGTATAATTACAATGTACCAATAAAAAATTAATTAAAACAGTATTTTGGAATGAAGGAAATTTTAGAAGATGGTTTTATGCATATGTACAATTAGTAAAGACAAAATACCAGTTTCTTTTCAAACATAGGCTAACAATGTGACTTTATTATTTGCTTCCAGAGAAGTTATTAAAAATTATGATTTAATTAATGCCAATTTCTTTGGTTTGAAAAGTGCTGTAAGATTACATAATACATTAACATCAGGAGAAGCTGGGTGAATGGTAAATGGAAATTCTATAACTAAAGCTATATCAAATTATAAAATAAAATTTTAGGCCAGGCATGATGGTGCACGCTTGTAATCCCAGTACTTGGGAGGCTGAGACCGGATGATCCAGGGTCACGGCCAGCCTCAGCTACTTAGTGAGGCCCTCCGCAACTTCATGAGACCCAGTTTCCAAATAAAATATAAAAAAATAGGGCTGGAGGTGTAGCTCAGAGGTAAAACGCCCCTGGGTTCAATCCCCTGTACCGCAAAAAAAAAATAAATAAATAAATAAATAAATTAGGAATTGATTCTGTAGTCTCTGAATTTTCCCACTGATTATTTCTTTCTCTGAAAGTATTCTTTTCTGTGGATGAAAATTAATCTGGCCAATTTGGGATGGGATAATTAAAAAACAAATGAGGGGGCACTGACATTTTATATCAGTTGGAACTTTATAGTAATTGTCTCCACTATGCGAGCAGAGCACCATCAGCTGTGTGAGAAAGATCCTCATTTTTGACTTCAGATGGAAAAGGTCCTGGCTGCTTCAGATGGATTTGGCTTTAGATCTAAAACGATGCATGCTCTGGGGATACCCAAACAGATGTGTGTCTACTTAACTGAAGAGCTGTCTTGCTGAGAAGAACACAATTTCATCACATCTGGTTCTAACCTGCAAGATGAGTGGGTTCTGTCGCTCATAGAGATTTTAATATGGAGCTTTGTGCACTCATTTATTTAGCTAATTCACAAAGACACAGGATTCTCTGTTTTTCATTCATTACCAACCCGGGCTCATCTACGGATACCCCTAAAGGGAGAAACACGTAAACTTTGCTGATGTTTGGACTTGAGATATGTTTATGTCCCATTGTTACAGGACCAAAATGCATTTTGGGTTAATACAATATCTTGACTGGTAAAACTGACCATAGATGGCGTATATGACAATTATTAAATTCTGAATAATTAGAGTTTAATAAAGTACACTTGTGGAAATCAACCAGAGACTTCAGTTAAGCATTAAAATTCCCTCCGTGATTTTGAAGGCCCTCAAGACTTTATAGGTAAGCATAAGGATCAGTTAACAAGAGAAATCCAGTGAGTGGCATATCAGAGAATAGGTTTTTCTTGGATTCGAATATGAGCAAATCTGGTGAAATGGCCACAGTAGAGAGACCTCCAAGAACATCTGCGTTTGGGGATTTCTAGGGCGTTTAAAATGGCTGGTGCTTTATTTGAGGGTGGGGTGGGATGCTAGACTCCTTTGACAATCCAATGAAACTAAAGTCTGCCTATAAAATGCATTATTAAACATTTTAGATATAATTTGGAAGGCTTTGCAGAACCCCTGGAATCCATTTTTATGTTTTGTAAAACAAAGACAAAATACAACCACCACCATAAGTCTGTAAATGCCATTATGACTGTTAGAATAATCACAGAAAACCCAAAAGAAAGACACACACTAAGTTGTTACCTTTAATTACTGGTGGTGTTTGGGATTGGGATAGGGTAGAAGTGAGTAAAGAAAATTTTGAGACTTTAGACATTTGGTATTGCTTAAATTATTACTGTGAGGATGTACGATGAATTAATTTTGAAACAAAAATGCCTGAAATGAATATGGAGGTGGGGGCTCTGCTTTAAATGGGACAACGAAGTCCCTTTTGAGGGATCCTGCCCCCAGCTCCAGGAATAATTCTCTTCCCTGGCATGTTACCAAACACCCTCTAAGCTTCTTCTCCTGTGTTTGAAGTCAAAAGAGAGAGGAAAGATGCCAGAATTTCGGACTCCAACAGCAAAGAGATGGCAAAGAGAGCCAATGTTTACTGAGTGCCTGCAAGATGCTTTACAGAGATGACATCACAGGCACCCTATACCAACCTCCCGAGGGGACAACATGGGAAGGTCGACAACATAACCACCAAGCCAGAACTTACACTGGTGAGAGTCTTTACATCTGAGGAGTCTTTGCATCTGTACCTGAGGAGGAGCCTTGCACCCAGCTCCCCCTGCAGGGAACAGAGGTGTCCTTACCTGGTTTCCTGGGTGAGGGATGGAGCATGTGGTCAAGGAGAGACTTATGTGAGAGCAACAGAATTAGAGCTCATCTCTCAGCTCACCCCAGTCCCCCTCTCAGTCACTCCTATCCAGCAGCAGGAGTCATTCTTTTCTTTTTCTTTTTTGTTTTTTATTTTTTGGTACTGGGATTGAATCCAGGGGCATTCTACCTCCCAGCCACAACCCTGGCCCTTTTTAATTATTTTTCTTGAAACAGGGTCTCACTAAATTGCTGAGGGTCTCACTAAGTTGCTGAGGCTGGCTTTGAACCTGCGATCCTCCTGTTTCAGCCTCTCAAGTACTGATATTACAGGTGAGTGCCACCACGCCTGGCTAGGAGTCTTTCTTTCTTTTTTTTTTTTTGTGGTACCGGGGATTGAACCCAGGGGCGTTCTACCTCCGAGCTACACCTCCCGCCCTATTTTTTATCCTTTATTTTGAAACCGGGTCTCATGAAATTGCGGAGGGCCTCACTAAGTAACTGAGGCTGGCCGTGAACCCAGATCCTCTAGTCTCTGCCTCCCAAATACTGGGATTACAAGCCTGTGCCACCACGCCCTGCTTGAGTCTTTCTTTTAAAACACAAAGGAATAGCCGGGCGTGGTGGGGCAGCTTGTAATCCCAGTACTTGGGAGGCTGAGACCGGATGATCCAGGGTCACGGCCAACCTCAGCTACTTAGAGAGGCCCTCTGCAACTTAATGAAACCCTGTTTCAAAATAAGGAATAAAAAAATAGGGCCGGGGGTGTAGCTCGGAGGTAGAATGCCCCTGGGTTCAATTCCCAATACCACCAAAAAAACAAAACAAAAACACAAAGGGATGACTTCGTGTTTCTTCTCAAAACCCACCACTGGCTTCCCTTCACTCTCATAATAAAATCCAAACACCTTATGGGGCCTCTCATTATCTGACTTCCTCCAACTTTCCCCACTCCAATCTCACTGGCCTCCTTGTTGTTCCTTGAACATCCCAAACCTGGTCCCACCCCAGGGCGGGAGCATTGGCTCTCCCCTTTCCTGCAAAGGACTTTCCCAAATGTCTCCGGGTTCACTCTCTTAGGGCGTTCAGGTGTCCTGAATGGCTTTCTCAGAGTGGTTTTAATGGCCTCACTATACAACTGTACCCATTATTCTGTTTTTCTTCATAGCATTTTTCACCTCCTGATATCTATATTTTATTATGGTTTGCTTTTCTCCCAGGCCCCAACTCACACACAAGTTCAATGAGAGTAAGGATTTAGTCTTTATTATTTTCTGCTGTGTCCCCAGAAAGTATTGAGACAATGCCTGGAACCATCAATTTAGGGGCTCCATCAATATTTGCTGAGTGAATTAATGAATGAGTACATGAATAACTGAATGAATGCTACCTCTCCTCAGGGAAATAAGCTACAAATGGAAAATGGTAAAGATCAAATATTCACTTCAGAGCCGGGCATGGTGGCGCACACTTGTAATCCCAGTACTTTGGGAGGCGGAGACCGGAGGATCCGGGTTCGCGGCCAGCCTCAGCTCTCTCTCTCTCCCTCTCTCTCTTTCTCTCTCTCTCTTTCTCCCTGTCTCTCTCTCTCTCTTTCTCTCTCTCTCTACCTAGTGAGGCCCTCCGCAACTTCGTGAGACCCGGTTTCAAAATAAAGCATAAAAAAATAGGGCTGGGGGTGTAG
>PVJS01049556.1:0-14633 GCA_004027185.1 Glis glis | reverse complement strand
TGGAGTCACATTGAGTACATAAGACATAATTCTCTCATCTCTTTCTGACTTTTGTCCATTCAGGGAGACCCACTACATTATCTGAGTTAATGGGGAAAGCCGATATGTGGCTTATTCGAACCTACTGGGATCTGGAATTTCCTCGCCCATACTTACCAAATTTTGATTTTGTTGGAGGGCTCCACTGCAAACCTGCCAAGCCGTTGCCTAAGGTAAAACTGTTCCCGATTGCTTTGTTTTGTTTGCTCTGTTTTCACTGGGAATTACTCTGTATTCCTCATTCACAGTATTTGACTTGGTAAGACTGATATGAGAATTGGGATAAATTGTCCCATCAATTACAGTCTCATGAATTCTTATACCATCACAAGTATCTTCATTTCATTATTGCCACAGAAGAAAGTAGAATATCTGGCATCATTGGAGAATTTGGTCACATAAATTGAGGCATTAATAATGCATCTCATATGAATCACTCATTCACAAAATATTTATAAAGTGACTGCCACATAGGAAAGCAAGTGATGGATATGCAGAGAAATAAATTTGACACAGTTTCTTCAGTGTCCAGACTTGTGTTCCACTTGGATAGTGATTGTAATAAGAAATAAAAATTTTATGAAAGTGTTATCATAAAGAAAGAGTACAATATTAAATATACAGCAGAGATCATAGAAAATATCCTGGAATTCTGATAAGTAAGGTGGAGACGTGAAGAATGTGGATGAAAAGGTGAATGAGTGAGGGGGAGAGAAAAACACAGAAAGAAAACAGGTAGATTTGTAATGACAGTTCCTGAGATTTCCAAGTTTAATTTAGCATGAGAACATGAAAAAAAAAAAAAAAGAAGCAGATGATGCTGAAGAGATAAGTAGGAGCCAGATAATTAACTGAATATTGAAACATCTATTAAGGGCTTTGGGGAGTCAATGAAAAGTGATACACAGAGGAGAAATATAAACAGATTTTCTTTCTGAAAAATCTCAAAAAGCAGTCATCATATTGGATTGCAGAGGAGTAAAATGATGAAATAGGAACCATTCAGGAAGTTGTTGCGAGAGTTCAGACAAAAGATGATGAAAACTGGACAGAAGAGTTCATAGAAATGACTATGACTATTCATATAGTAGTTGTCCAACCTCATATTGTATTATGTGGAAGAAAAAGTCAGTACAGACAAGACTCTTAAAATAGTAATATTTGGGTGTTTTTAAAGTGACTGCATTTTGTTTTATTTTCTGTGGTACTGTGGATTGAACCCAGGGTCAATCTACCTCCAAGCTATACTCCCACACCTATTTTATTGTTTATTTTGAAACAGGTCTCACTAAGTTGCAGAGGGCCTCAGAAGTTGCTGAGGCTGGCCATCAATCTGTGATCCTCCTGTCTCAGCCTTCCACATACTGGACTTACAAGCATGTGCCACCATGTCCGGCAAATGCATTTTATTATATATTAAAAGTGCTGTGTATATGAATTTGAATTATATTCACCTTGAGAGGTAGAAAGTCACAAGATGGCAGAAACAAACTACACTGATGTGTGTGTGTGTGTGTGTGTGTGTGTGTGTGTGTGAGTATGTGTGAGTGTATCCAGTCCAGGGCCTGAATGGTTTTCTGTCAATTGTCAATAATATTAATTAGCTAATATGTGCCTGACACTTTGGATATAATCCCACATTTAATAGTAACTAGTGTTTTTGCAGGTTAACAATGTACTCTCAAGCAAAGTCCTAGAGAACAGATATGCCCTAAATTGGATTAAAAGTAAATGCTAGTTTTGCAGTCAAAGGAATAAGTGGAAATGCTAAAAGCTTATTTTAAGGGTTCTAATTTTTCACAACCTTTCTTGCTTAAAAGAAATGCCATTTCTTAGCAATTTAAAAGTGTGGCCCTCACAATATTTTCATTGAAATCCAACCTTTACTTGTCATCACTCTAGCATTTAAAACATTCTTCACTTCAGTTCCTGGACTAGTGCATCTTTGGCCATAAAAGGGGATGATTTACCTTAAGACAGCCTGTGATTTCTGCCATGTATGAATCTTACACAACACCTCATTAAAATTTCCTTGGGAAACTTGGGTCTCATTTTTACAACTTTCTGATAGAATGAACACAGAAAAATATATACTGCATATATAATAAAGACCTAATAGTTCTTACTCTTTGTATATGAAAGTAACCCTTTAATTTACATTTACAAAGAATTCTGTCATCAAATAGGATGATATTTTATATGATTGAATCTAAAATTTTAAATTAAAACCACACTTAAATGAGTAGAAAACAAATAATATTGTGCTATTATACGATCTCTCAAGAGCTCCCTTTTTATATATTCCACCTTTTTATTGATTCATTGTCATCATATATCATTGAGGTTCAGAGTGATCAAAACATACATGCACACACTTGTCTTTGACTCGGGGTCCCACTCTGCTCTCTCTACTTCCATGTTCATAATATTAAAATTAGTATTGATAGCTTCATATATGAACATAGCATTTTAATCTGTTTCCTTCTAATCTCCTTTTACCTCTACACCCCCTCCGCAAAGCTCCTTCCATTATTCAACTAGTATCTCCCTTTATTTATCTGAAGTCCCTTTTGTTTCCCAATTTCTCTCTAGCTTTTTTTTTTTTTTTTTTTTTTTTGCAGTACTGGGGATTGAATCCAGAGGCGTTCTACCTCCATGCTACACCCCAGGCCCTATTTTTTATACTTTATTTTGAAATCGGGTCTCACGAAGTTGCGGAGGGCCTCACTAAGTAGAGAGAGAGAGAAAGACAGGGAGAGAGAGAGAGAGAAAGAGGGAGAGAGAGAGAGAGAGAGAGCTGAGGCTGGCAATGAACCGGAATCCTCTGGTCTCCGCCTCCCAAAGTACTGGGATTACAAGCGTGCGCCACCACACCCGGCTTTCTCTAGCTTTTAAAAGGCACCACTATAGTAAGATCTTATTCAAGACTTAAAACAGAATCACCATATTGAATGTAAATTATGTTGCCATATATGGCAACTTTCACAAAGTACAAACACAGAGGAATGGTTAGTAAAAGTTCTAAGCAATTAACCCCTATTCTATAGATATTTCCCCATTCATATTAAAGGAAATTGACAGTGTTTGTAGCCAGGTATGAGAGGAGGTGATGAAGGAGGATCATTATAAGAAGAATGAAAAGCAGTCTGATCATAATAAGTGCTGTTCAATTGCATAAATAAGATTTCAGTCCAGGTCAATATTAGAAACACTGTCATTTTGTTGTTTATCATAAAAAGAAATATTGCAGTCATGCGTGGTTGCTCATGCCTGTAATCCCAATACTTGGGAGGCTGAGAAAAGAGGATCATAGTTTCAAAGGTATCCTCAACAACTTAGTGGAATGCTGTTTCAAATAGAAAAACTAAAAAGGGTTGGTAGCTCAGGGATAGAATGCCCTTGTGATTAAGCACCAGGACCACCCTCCACACACACACAGGGAGAGAGACAGAGAGAGAGAGAGAGAGAGAGAGAGAGAATCAGAGAGAGAGAGACAGAGAGAGAAAGTAATGTTTCCCTAAATTGTTTCCTTTCCCATTAATTATTACATTGTCTGATAGCTTCTATATTGTTTAAACTGATAAAACACATTTGTCAAAATGCCAAAATGCCAAATGTATCAATACTATTCTAAATACAAATAGCCATTAGCTTTTTGCTATATCAAAGGAAATTATACAGACAAAAATCATATGAATGTTATATATTCAAGGATGCTGCTCATAGAATATATATTACAAGAAATTTGAATATGAAACCTGAAGGAATAATTTTAAAACGTATCTTATGTACATATTATGCCACTATAATTACTTGATTAAAATTGCTTAATGACATTAAGCCATAGCATAAGTTCAGTTGGAGGCTGATATTTTTATATTGATTATTATTCAGCAATGAAAGGTACATATAATGTGGGTAATGTGTGAAAGTAACTGAATATTACTTTCAGATTAATTGAATCACACTAAATACCTGGACGATTCATAAGATTCCTAGAAATAGTACAGGGGCTGGTAAATTAAAATCGATTTTATCAGATTAACATTATGCTTTTCAAATTTTTTGCTTTCTTTTCTTTTTGAAAAGTAGTTTTAAGCCATAGATTAAGATTAGAAAATACACATTTTAGATTAGAAAGATTTGGTCATTATTTTTCAGAGAGAAAATAGCAAATAATATATTTAAAATAGAGGGGTTGGAAAAAGTGTGAGTTTATCATTTGAATAAGGTATTCAAAAAACTTTACCTTTCGTCTTTTGGTGGGAAAGTACCTTGAGAAATGTGGAATTATTTTTCTATATAAAGAAATTAATTGCAAAAATTGGCACAATATAGGAACCAAAATTCAAAAAAGTTCTCAAACTTTTTAGGCAAAGATATCTCCCTTGGGAGCTTTTTACAGTGGTGGTAGACTAATCTATAGGTATACCAGTTCTCCACTGAAAAAGGCCCAATGGACCTCTCCCAATGTGTGTCAGAGCTCCACAAGGACACAGTGAGGTGGTGATAAGGGTCCCTCACAGCCTATTATACACAGCATTCTATTGGAACAACAATTTCCTAGTATGGTTTCAGAGCAAATGGTGTTATATCTAAAATAAGTTCAGAGATATGGTTACTCAAAATATATTTAATTCCTATATAGTGAACATGTTGATTGGGCTACTTATATGTCTAATATGGGCAGGTATAGTTCCGGACATAAATAGAATTATTAGATTATTTTTAGAAAATCCAAACCACAATATCTATCTTCTGAATGTTGGTGATTCTTAATTCCCAGCTTTTAAAAGATATTATAGAGGGAATTTTTGGGAAACTCACAAATTATAAGATAATGAGCAAATTATTACACAGTTAGGAATATAGAGATATAAAACCATCCAAATCATAAGGAAGTTTTCCTGAGTACTTATAGTAAGGGGAAACAAAATAGGAATCATTCCAAACTAAAGTAATTATTCAGATAAAACCTGGAATAGACTCAAGGGAGTTAATAGAATTATAACAATTAGACAAGATTAATAGAAATATAACAAGTCAAGTTAAGAATTAGCTATAGAGTGTAACTCTAAAAACCTATATTAGTATTATAGGGAAGCCACTGAGAGAGATCACTCAAAGTCCATGTCCAAATCAAAGAGTCATTTCTTCACGGCCATGGACCGTCTCCTTAGTACAGAACTTAAGAGAGCAGCCCCGACTGGTAGAAGGACAGGGCTTATATAGCAACCACAGAATTATATCAGCTGTAGGTGATATAGCAAAAAAAAAAAACAAAAACAAAAACACAGAATTATATCAGCTGTAGCAAATAGTTACAAAAGCTAACTTAGGCAATTACAGTGGTTATCAGTTTCTGGAATCTGGGTCGGTTACAAGGCATCTGATTCTGGGAACTATAGGTCACTTCTGGGGACCCCCCACCTGCCCAGTCATACAGCTCAAGATAAAATGGAGTCAGTCTGACTATCTTATTAGTAATTAATAAAGTTACAAATTAGGGTCTACATATAACAATTTCTAACATATTCTCCCACAATTACCTTTAATGGCTCTACGTCATTTCTTCCTGACCCATAAACACACACAAACACACAGACACACACTTATATGAATAGTTGTAATAGAGACTATCTGTGTTATAATATATATGTCCTTCCAAATAAAATGAGTGAACAGGTCAATTTAAAAATAAAGATAATTTTGAAAATTCCCAAAATACATGATTTCCTCTCCTTAGCTTATGTACCAATCTTTTCTAGACTGTTTTCTGTGATGTTGCTCTTTTTTGATGGAGTGAATGCTTTCTTCCCAGGAAATGGAAGACTTTGTGCAGAGCTCTGGAGAAAATGGTGTTGTGGTGTTTTCTCTGGGGTCAATGGTCAGTAACTTGACAGACGAAAGGGCCAACGTGATTGCCTCAGCCCTGGCACAAATTCCACAAAAGGTTAGATGAGATACCTTTTTGGTGGACAATTTTGTAATAAATCTATTAAACTTCATAAAGGGTTTGATTACAGAAGCATTTGGTGTGAAAGGTATATTGTATGATAGCTCTAATTCATCTCAGAAATTACTTTTAAAAGAAAACATATATGGGAGTTCTAAATTAATATAAGGGAAGTTTTGATTCATAATGTTACTCTTAGCATTGTGATCATAGAGTATAATTAATAGGTACATAATGAAGCTGGTATTATAATTGTACTGCAGACAGATACACAGAAATTATCACATTCTGCCTTGATATGTCCTCCATTTCCCAGCAGGATAACTGACAGTACTGTATTACTGCAGATTTTATCAAAAACCGGTAATATGTTAATAGCTGGACTAGCCCAATAATATTAGTCAGATGTTGAAAACGGCTGATTTTCATCATGCATTTAAGGTGTTTCATCTAATCCCTCCCTCACCCTAATTTAGAAATGTTCTATTCAGTGAGCTCTTCCTGGGCTTTTTCAGAAAAAGTTTGCCCAGAGTTGACTAACTCGGAGTCCAAGGTCCCATTTAGCCAAGTATATTTACAGAAGGAGAGAAAACAGTCTGTGCTGGTGGACAGAATCTTGCCCATACCTGAAGCTGGAAACATTAAAGAAGGAGAGGAGATGAGCCCTGCCTTTGAAGCAAACTCTGTACATTATATAATGTGTCCCCAAAGCACTGTGTTTCTAGCATATGAGATTAGTGCCTCCTTCAGAGTGAGGAAGGAGAAGAAAATATAAGAATCCAGCAGAAGCAAGCCTGATGTAGGAAGAGATTTTGAAGACCCATACTCCATAAAGTATATTAGCAACTCATTTTCCAATATATAGAAGACACATGTGGTGTTTGAGTGTTTGTGATCTGCTTTTTTGGTTTCCTAATTAATATAGGAATACCCATAAATATCCATGATAATTTGGCTTCAAGCCTAAAGTCAACTTCTCACAATCCATAGACTTTAAAGACTATTGCAGTTCACGACAATTGTTTTCAAATTCCGAAATCTGTTCCTTATTTTGCTCCTGGGCATGGAAATAATTTGGATGTATAGGAGACCTTCTGTATGAAAACTGTGAAAATTTGGTGATGCATCATTAAATGTTAACATACCATTAACAAACTTAAGCAATATCACAATTTTGAACTCTATCGTAACATCCATGTGGCTGTTTAAAAGTTGCTAATGGACTCTTCAACATTGAAAGAATTTCCAAATCTAGTATTTGTGATAAAAATAAATCTGGGTTAAGTTCCGCAGTTACTAGTAGAAGTGTTAATAATTTTTAATCCAAAACAAGTTATAAATACTTGGTAGTAAGCCTTCATTTCTTTCTTACAATTATCTTATTCCATTGCTTTGCTGCTTTGTATAACAGAAGACACCAAATTTTAGTAACTTAAGGAACAAATATGTGCAAATTATAGGTAAATTCCTTCTAATATTACCCCAAAGGAAATAAATCTGAAAATAATAAATTTGGAAGGTGATAGCTAGGATGAAATACATAAAACACAATAACAACATACAATAATGGTAATTGTCTACAGTCTTCTGCACTAGAATCATATTGACTGAATGACAATTTCTTAAATATTTTAATATGTCATAAATCAATACATTTTTCTCTTGCTATGTATGTTCTTCATGATTGCACTGCACATTCTATTGTTTAAAAGTCCCTGAAATGTGGATATTCTATTTCAGGTTTAAGAAATTCTCATTACTTAAAAATTTCTTGGCCTCAGTTCCTTTTACGTTAGGTGTTGAACTAGATAATATTTTAAATGTTTACAGTTCAAACATGCTGTAACTGGAACTTTCAGTCATAGAATTAGGTACTTTCTTTACCTAACAGGTACTGTGGAGATATGATGGCAAGAAACCAGACACCTTAGGACCCAACACTCGGCTGTACAAGTGGCTGCCCCAGAATGACCTACTTGGTAAGATTCTGGAGAGCAAACACTGAAAACATGAGTAACAGCCAATCCAGATGATTATAGCCCAACAGGAAAAGGTTATCAAATATTTGTTATTTAAAGAATCAAATACAAGCCGGGCGTCGTGGCGCACACTTGTAATCCCAGTACTTTGGGAGGTGGAGACCGGAGGATCTGGGTTTGCGGCCAGCCTCAGCTGTCTCTCTCTCTCTCTCTCTCTCTCTCTCTCTCTCTCTCTCTCTCTCTACTTAGTGAGGCCCTCCGCAACTTCATGAGACCCAGTTTCAAAATAAAGTATAAAAAAATAGGGCTGGGAGTGTAGTGCGAAGGTAGAATGCCCCTGGGTTCAATTCCCGGTACCGCAAAAAAAAAAAAAAAAAACTCAAATACAAACTTTAACTTCTTTATGCTATTTTCTAGGCCTAGGAGGGGAAATGACAAAGCAAAAATTTGTAATTTCCTCGTATGCCCTTTTAGTCATTATATCCAGAGTCTGGGTACCTTTCTTTGGTGTAATTACCTCTCCAAGAATTTTCCAGTCACTTCCTGGATTGTCTCTCTGTCTCCTATATCTACAGCTTTCACTTATTCTTAACCTACTAAAGTAGTATTTCAAGCGCCTTTGCAAAATAACAACCAGTTTTCATTACCAGTGGTTGCATTTGTGTGTGTGTGTGTGTGTGTCTGTGTCTGTGTGTGTTACTGGGGATTGAACCCAGGAGCATTCTGCTACACCCCCAGCCCTTTTAGTTTTTTATGTTTGAATCAGGGTCATATTAGGTTCCTGCGAGTCTCACCAAATTGCTGAGGCTGTCCTCAAAAGTGCTATGCTGCTGGGCGTGGTGGCGCACGCTTGTAATCCCAGTACTTTGGGAGGCGGAGACCGGAGGATCCTGGTTCGCAGCCAGCCTCAGCTAGCTCTCTCTCTCTCTCTCTCTCTCTCTCCCTGTCTCTCCCTCTCTCTCTCTACCTAGTGAGGCCCTCCGCAACTTCATGAGACTGGTTTCAAAATAAAGTATAAAAAAAAAAATAGGGCCGGGGGCGTAGCGCGGAGGTAGAACGCCCCTGTGTTCAATCCCAGGTACCGCAAAAAAAAAAAAAAAAAAAGTGCTATGCTCCTGTCCCAGCCTCCCAAGTACTGGGATTACAGGCATGTGCCATTATGCCCGGCCTGTGACTGCATTTTATAGATATAAATCCTCAATATTTATCTTGATGTGGTAATCTTCATAGTAAAGTACATTTTCTCTTTTCTCTGTTCTATTATCATTCCCATTCTACTTCCTGCTACCTTGGACAATCTACATAGAATTCTCAGTGACCTCACTATTTCTTTATGAGATAATGTTCTAACATGTCCTTCCCAACTTTTATTTCTCATTAGCATATGCTGTTTTTTTATTGCAAACAGTCCTTTCATTTTATCTACCGGTCGATCTTGTGTTCATTTTTAAACTTGTCACGTACCACTTCTTTATAGCCCTCACTTATCGCTTTGGAGGACTTAAATACTTCTTCCTCTTAGATATGAAAGAAATTTAAATGTAGTTTCAAGGTTACAATAATCTATTACCTAAAACACACTGAACTTCTAATGCCTTATAACAAGTCTCTCATTTCCATTCTACTAACTCTGATCATTTTGTTGATATTCACCCATTCATAGGTCATCCAAAAACAAAAGCTTTTGCAACTCATGGTGGAACCAATGGTGTCTATGAAGCCATCTACCATGGGATACCTATGGTGGGAATTCCTTTGTTTGGAGATCAACCTGATAACATTGCTCACATGAAGGTAAAGGGAGCAGCTGTTCGATTGGAATTTAAAACCATGTCAACTACGGATCTTCTACAGGCCATGAAGACAGTCATTAATGACCCTTCGTGAGTATACAAATTTTTTATTAGGTAGCATTTATAGAAGGATTGTCTTAACATCAGTGAGTATGGGTTTCAGAATATTTTAAAAAGACACATTTTGAAAAATTTTAAATGATCCATCTAAAAATTGTTTTTATTTCCAACCAGACAGTTGAACTATTAGTATTTCACAGTTGTAGACATTTCAAAAACAATAATTATTCCAAAGTTGCATTATCTCATAGATTACATGAGTAATTAATTATTGTATCATTTCTATTAATACATAAAATGTTTGCTGCATATAACTATTTGTAACAAGGACATTATTTTTTAAATAAAATGGAATCTACATGAGGAAAGAATGGGGAACAAAAAAGATGACAAAATATTTTAATTTCTGTTCTTAAAATTTCTGAAACCATAAATCATTTTACTCAAATGTCATTTTATCATCATCATTAGCAATTTATTAATTATATATAACACCCATATTATACAATTTATTTAAAGTAGAAACTTCAAAATGAAATATATTTTATATGTTTTCAGAGTTTTGAAACTCTTATAATACTTTAATTTTAGGATATTTTATGCACACTAAAGAAAATGTGACAAGGCATTGAAGTACTTTCCCATTACTTCCTAGCCATAGAAAACACTATTTATTTTCTGTCTCTACAGATTATCCTTTTCTGGATATTTTGCATAACTAGAAAATTGAAAGTATGATCTCTTTAATAGCATATTATCATTTTCATCCATGTTGAGCCATGTATCAACAATTTATTGTTTTTATTTCTGAATAATATTTTATGGTTGGATATATCCCCATGCAATTTATCAATTTATCAGTTTATGGATATTTTTGTTGTTTTCAATTTTGGTTATTACAAACATTGCTATACATATTTTTATATGATCATATGTCTTCATTTCTTCTGGGTAAATCATAGTAGTGGAATTGCTGGGTCATATGATAATTTTATGTGTATGAAAACCTGCCAACTATTTCCCAAAGTAGTTAAGCCAGGTGTGGTGGTACACATCTGTCCCAGTATGGGGGGTAGAGGCAGGAAGATTGCAGGTTCGAGTCCAGCCTCAGCAAATTAGTAAGACTCTCAGCAACGTAGCAAGACCCCATTCCAAGATAAAAAATAAAAAGGGCTGGAGTTTACCTTTTTGGTATAATGTCCCTGAGTTTGATTCCTGGTATCAAAACACAAATGAAACAAAGGAGTTGCAAATTTTTCATCACGCCAGCAATGTACAAGGGGTCCAGTTCTCCACGTCACTGCTAATCAATATTATCATCTGCTTCTTTTTATTATAACCATCTTAGTGGATAGGAACTTGTAGCTTATCATGGTCTTAACTTGCAGTTCCCTTATGGATAAAGCAAATCTTTTTATTTGCCTGTTGGCCATTCATATGTCTTCTTGAGAAAAATGTTAGTTCCAAACCTTTGCCCTTTTTTAGTCAGGTTGTCTTCTTAGTATTGATTGTAATAATTCTCCATATGTTGTGGGCATAAGTCCTTTATCAGATATTATTAGCAAACATTTTCACTTTTATATGGTATCTTTTGAAGCACAATAAAATGTGCTGCATGACATTTGATAACAAAAATCTTTACTAATTAAACTATTCCACAATCCAAAGAGAAACAATGTTGTAGAATTATAGTACATACATAGCATGACTACCTTCAATTCAGTTTACAATACTACTATCAATAGTATCATTATTTTAGTAGAACATGACTAGGAATACATTTTTAATATATTTTGAGAAATACTAAGATAATTAATGATAAAAATTCACTAAAAGAGGTAAAGGAAGAATAGAGAAAGAGATAACATAGGATGTACACATAGAGAAGAAAAAAGGATTAAAAAGTAGACTTAAATGTGAATATATAAATACCTACATTATGTACAAGAAGACTTTAAACAGATGAAAAAATGATAAGTATATATAAGACTTCCTTCCTCCTTTTGTGTTGCTTACCAGGATGCCAGTTAGACCTGCCTGTGATAAAACCTGGTTGTAATGGCTCTCAGCTTCCCCACTCAACAGCCCAAGGTAGCAGGGAATGAGAAGCACTGTTCACTGGACAGTGACAGCTTAGGTAGCTACATTTCCATGGTGGGCTGATGTGTTCTCAATGAGAGGTTCCAGTGACTGATGCCAAACTCTGTTCTATACATTCCACCAGGTAGAATTTAATCCAAATTAGATAGAAACACCACTAAAGTCAGGCCAATGCCAGTCTCTGCTGCATGTCTAGACCTCTGGCACCCTACAGAAATCCTACTTGGAGGATGGGGCAACCAATCACCCTGGATGGAAGTTGCAAAGCAGGTCCTGTGCACTCTACCTCACAAAACTATGACTTCCTGAGGTCCAGTGCCCACACCAATCAGGCTTCCCTCTTTAGTTTTCCAGGACTCTTTAGTTGTGGCTTGAGCTACCAGATTCAGAGGGAAAGTGTGTTGTCTCCCTTCCATATCTCTGACTCAGATCTTGCTGTGTATAATGTTTTCTGTGCCTGTTTCAATGACTTCAGCCAGGTCCACCATGGGCCATATGGTAGGTATCAGCCTGGGCAGCATGGCAATATTTATTGCCATCTCCAGGGTTCCCATAGCAACAAGATGAGGCGTGAGAGCCACAGCTCTCTGCTCACAGTTGAGAAATGCAGAGCACCTCTCAAGCATCAGCCCACTGGCAGCACCCAGGCCAGCAGAGTGCTAACTGCCTTTCTGTTCTGCAGCTGTTTTCATGCCCATTTGTGCACTATGTTTCACCCTTCCTCTTTGTGTTTCCCCTCCCCTCCACTATGCCCTGGAGCCATAGTCAACACAAGCATGTTGCTGACACACTTTGTTACACCCACTATTCCTAATGCCAAGCATGTTGCTGACACACTTTGTTACACCCACTATTCCTAATGCCAGAATTTCTCTATCTCTCTGCGACTCTAACAGTTGAATATTTATTGGATTTCAGTGAGTCCCTCAGTCCCCTGCCTTGCTGAGTCACTGTCCTTCAGCTGCTTCAGTTCCAACCTGTGGAGAAACTAGAAAATGCAGCTTGAATCTACATTATCTTGACCCTCTAGGAATACTCATTTCTTAAGAGGATATGGAATTACCAGAATTGAAGATATGCTGATCCTTAAATAAAAACTCATTAAGTTTGAAATAATCAAGAACATATTGTCTGTCAATAATAGAAGCAAGTTAAAAGTACTTTTAAAAAATAACTAAGGTGGGCATAGTGGCATATGACTGTCATCTCAGTACTTCAGAGGCTGTGAGAGGAGGATTTCAGGTTTGTGGGCAGCTTCAGCAACTTAGAGAGGTCTTCCTCTAAAATAAAAAGAATAAATAAAATAGGTCTAGGGGTGTAGTTCAGAAGTAGAATATGCCTGGTTTCAATCTGAATACCATACAAAAATAACTAAAAATATTTTTCACATTTTGGAAGTTTTCAATGTGCTTTTATATAATTCAGTCAAACAAGACATTGTCATACTTGCACTTATCCTCAGTAATTCAGCACACTGAAATATGTGCAACAGAAATATCTATGTAAACCAAAAGAAATTTTATAATAGAATTAATACTAATGATCAAAATGTTAAGTCAAATAATTATCAAGCATAAAAGAAAGAGATAAACAGTAGTATTCCTATAACCAGAATACTGTACAACGGTGAAATGAAATTACTTCACAAAAGATAGATACAAATGATAAAATGTTGGATAATTCCAATATATAAACAAGGAGAACAAAGCTACAGTGTTAGAAGTCAGGATCGTGCTGGGCTCTTGTGAAGCATGCCTATAATCTCAATACTTTGGTGACTGAGACAGAAAGATTTCATGTTTGAGGCCACTCTCAGCAATGTAGAGAGACCCTGTATCAAAATAAAAAATAAAAAGGACTAGGGGAGTAGCCCCAAGGTAGGATGCCCCTGCCTTCACATCCCTAGTACTTAAAAAAATCAGATCATAATTTGGAGAGGGAGTAATGACAGAAAGTCTTCCTGAGTAGGAATGCTTCTGGGAAGTTGTGATATCTCATTTTATGATCCAAGAATTGATAACCTTTGTATCCTTTGTTCACCATACTTATCAAGGCAATTATGAAATATCTAGATGATCACTGAGGATATGTGCATTTTTCTTAGGCATTTTAACCTTAAATATGGGGTTTACTCCAGAAAACAGTGTATTTTTAAAATGTTAGAGAATTACAAAATAAAAACAAAACAATAGAAGAAATGATTAGGGTTGGCATGCTAATGGGTCAGAAAAAGCACCTGTAAGATGTGAAGTGTAAGCAAAAGTGTCCATCATGAGCTAAATCAAGCCAGTGGTGTTGAGTGAAGGATGCCCAAGGGAAGGGTAGAGAAGATTAAAAGTATGGAGGTACCAAGGTAGGACACATTTGGTCATGTCTTATAACAGTTACAAGATAAATGTGCCTGGAAAGAATGCCCAGGGGTAAAATGATAGAAGAAAACATTACTGGTGTCTGTCAAATTAAAATCCTTTAGTTCAAGAACAGAGTTGAATTTTACCCTATGAGAGGCCAGTTAGAAATGTTGAGCAGGATGGAATCATAATTGGATGTGTATTTAAAAATAACCATTTTAGCTACATGGTGGAGTAGAGAATAGGGTAGAATATAACAGCACAGGGGTAAAAGAGAGACTGTTCAGAAAGCATCACACCACCAGGACACAATTCCTCTTCAAAGCTTCAAGGTAGAGTGGGGCGTGGTGGCACT
>PVJS01049555.1:0-14634 GCA_004027185.1 Glis glis | reverse complement strand
TCTCTGAGCTACACCCCCAGTCCTATTTTATTGTTTATTTTGAAACAGGGTCTCACTAAGTTACAGAAGGCCTCGTGGTGCTGAGGCTGGCCATGAACCTGCAATCCTCCTGTCTCAGTCTCCCAAATACTAGGATTACAGACATGCACCACCACGCCCAGCATTATTCTTTTATTTTGAAACAGGGTCTAAGTTACTGAGGCTGGCCACAAACCTGCAATCCTCCCGTCTCAGTCTCCCAAATACTAGGATTACAGACATGCACCACCATGCCCAGCATTATTCTTTTATTTTGAAACAGGGTCTAAGTTGCTGAGGCTGGCCACAAACCTGCAATCCTCCTGTCTCAGTCTCCCAAATACTAAGATTACAGACATGCACCACCACGCCCAGCATTATTCTTTTATTTTGAAACAGGGTCTAAGTTGCCGAGGCTGGCCACAAACCTGCAATCCTCCTGTCTCAGCCCCCCAAGTACTGGGATTACAAGCGTGCGCCACCAGGCCCAGCTACGGGAAAGGTTTTTGTATGCTTTGCTCACTGTTTTATCTCAGGTGCCTAGAACTGTATCTAGCATCTTGCACGTTCTCCATAAATATTTACTATAGACTATACAATCTAACAAGATACCTCCCTCTTCCACCTCCCGCTGTCCCAACTATATTCACACTATCCTAACCTTTAGGTATTCTGAGTAAGCCAAACTAGCTTCTGACCACACCTGCTGATCCACTGGAGTATCAGGCCCCAGATATTTGTATGGCTTGTTGCCCACTTCTCTATCCTAACGACCCCTCCTTAGAGGAGCCACTCCTAACCACTTTATTGAAAATGACCACACTGCCCACGCGTCCTCACACACTCTTGCTAACCTTGCTCCAGGCTTCACTTCTTAGCACTTACCCACATGCATGTCTCTCTCATTACAACTTAAGTTCCAAAAACACAAAGGGGTCATCTCTTTCTCACCACTATCTCCACAAGACCTCTACCAATGCCTAGCACATAGCAGGCATACAATATTCATTGACTAAATGAATAAATACAATGCCTATTTAAGGTGAATTTACCTAGTCTTTCTACAACATAGGAAGAAATTCTTTCATTGGGAAGAAAACAAAAACCTAATCCCTTGGGTTTCTTCTGTTATTCTATGAAATAATTGAGAAAAGTTAGAACCAGGTAATGCTGTTACTAAGTACTGAAGGACTAGGAATAATTGAATGACATATTAAAGCCATTTTTCTAGCTGGGCACAGTGGCACACACTGTAATCCCAATGCTTGAGAGGCTGAGACAGGAGAATCACAGGTTCTAATAGACAGCCTCAGCAACGTAGCAAGACCCTTGGCAACCTAGCAAGATGCTGCTTCAAAATAAAAAATAAAGCTGGGCATGGTGGCGCACGCTTGTAATCCCAGTACTTGGGAGGCTGAGACAGGAGGATTCGCAGCCAGCCTCAGTAACTTAGGCCCTCCTCAACTTAGTGAGACCCTGTTTCAAAATAAAGAATAAAAAAAGGGGGCTGGGGTGTAGCTTGGAGGTAGAATGCCCCTGGGTTCAACCCCCAGTTCCACAAAATATAAAATAAAATAAAAAATAAGGGGTTGGGAATGTAGCTCAGTGGTAGAGGACATAAGGAGTCCACTGCAGTAGACAAACCACATCATTATAGATTATAGTTATGGAAGGAAGGAATATTGCTCAGCTCCTTAGTTAATAGAACTGAAGTCCAGAAAAGCTAAAGGATTTGTACATTGATAGAGCT
Organism: Glis glis; assembly: GCA_004027185.1. Classification (NCBI taxonomy): domain Eukaryota; kingdom Metazoa; phylum Chordata; class Mammalia; order Rodentia; family Gliridae; genus Glis; species Glis glis. Next base: position 12,866 of record PVJS01049555.1, on the reverse strand, counting down.
AGAGTTAGAACTAAGCCTCCTCCTCTCAATACCTGCTCCTCCCAGTATGGTTCTGCCTCACTGGCAAAGCACACACAACACACAAGAGTTTAAAGAGTTTAACACCGAGAGATGTACGCATACCCCCCAAAACAATGGGCAAATAAAAAACAGACGATTCACTTAATACAATAGCCAGTAAAAATGGGAAAGATCGCTCAACCACACTAACAGCAAGTATTGAAACAATAAGTTATTTTTCTTCTACCTCACTGATAAAACCCTGTTACCTAAAAACACGATAAAGCTAGCATATCCTTTCTAGAGGGCAACCTAGCAATACATCTCAAATTTAACACAGGTACACCCTTTGACCCAGCAATTTCATTTCTAGAAATTCACTATGTGGAGACAAAAAAGATAAATATAATGTAATGCGGAGGTTCCTAAGCCTGACTGCATACCAAAAGCACCTATACCACCTCATTAGTCACCGTGAATAAGTTTTTACATCAAACAAACTGGTAGATGGAATTGTTTACGCTTCAGAAATTTTTAAATAAGTAACATGAAAATGAAAGTTTGGTCATAAAAGGAAAGCAAGATTTAAATAAGGCACTGCAAGAATCATGTAAAAAAAAAAATTCTGAGCCGGGCATGGTGGCACCCGCTCGTAATCCCAGTATTTGGGAGGCTGAGACCAGAGGATCCGGGGTTCACTGCCAGCCTCAGCTACTTAATGATACACTGTTTCAAAATAAGGAATAAGAAAATAGGGCTGTGGGTATAGCTCCGAGGTAGAATGCCCCTGCGTTCGATCCCCAGTACTGAAAAAAAATTATTTTTTGAAAGGCAGAGGAAGTCATGAAAAGAGGAAAGAAACCAATATCCTAGAGTAGTGGTTACTTACCTAGGTGAGTTCCTAGGGGAGCTTTACATAATAGCAAATGTCCAGATTCTATTTGGAATTAGAATCTCCAAGAGCAGAGGGGCACATGAGCACATGAGCTTATAAATTGCCCAGGTAGGGGCTGGAGGTGGCGCTTAGTGGTAGAGCCCGTGCTCAGAATGCACGGGGCTCCAGGTTCAATCCCCAGCACCAAAACTGCCTGGGTGGTACCAATAAACTTCTGTGATTAAGAACCACAATTCTCCTACAGCAATGGTAGGAGGCCACTGAGTGCTCATTCTAGTCACTTGAGGAACTTTCGAAAATTACCAACAACTTAGGTTCAATCCCCAGCACAAGAAAAGAAAATTAGCAACAACTGAGTCCCAGGCCAGTTTAATCAATCCCTAGGAAAGGAGCCTGAGTGTCAATACCTTTTAAAAACTTCTAGTAATTCTCATGTGCATAGCCACAGTGCAAACCAATTTCACATCATGGTTTTCACATCGTGGTTCCCAGACCAGACTGGCATCATGTGTAACTTGTTAGAAATGGAAATTCTACAGACATTCTGTATAAAACCTGGTAATCTTTTTTTTTTTTTTTTTTTTTTTTGCGGTACCGAGGATTGAACCCAGGGGCATTCTACCTCCGAGCTACATCCCCGGCCCTATATTTTATCCTTTATTTTGAAACCGGGTCTCACGAAGTTGCGGAGGGCCTCACTGAGTAGCTGAGGCTGGCCGCGAACCTGGATCCTCCGGTCTCAGCCTTCCAAGTACTGGGATTACAAGCGTGCGCCACCACACCCGGCTAAAACCTGATAATCTTTAACGAGCCTTCCAGGTAATTTTGATACATCTTTTGTGTGTGTGTGTGTGTGTCTGTCTGTCTGTCTGTCTGTCTCTCACTGGGGATTGAACCCAGGGGCATTCTACCTCCAAGCTACACCCCCAGTCCTATTTTATTTTTATTTGGAAACAGGGTTTCACTACGTTGATGAGTCTTACTACTTGCTGAGGCTGTTCTCAAACCTGCAATCCTCCTGTCTCAGTCTCCCAAGTACTGGGATTACAATCGTGCGCCACCACACCCGGCTCCTTGATACATCTTAAAGTTTGGGAATCACTGCCTAGAGTTATTCTTTCATAAAAGTCATCTAGAATGCATGTCAAAAATATATTACTTAGCCGGGCGTGGTGGCGCACGCTTATAATCCCAGTACTTTGGGAGGCGGAGACCGGAGGATCCGGGTTCGCGGCCAGCCTCAGCTCTCTCGCTCTCTCTCTCCCTGTCTGTGTGTGTGTGTCTCTCTCTCTCTCTCTCTCTCTCTCTTTCTCTCTCTCTCTCCTTAGTGAGGCCCTCCGCAACTTCGTGAGACCCGGTTTCAAAATAAAGTATAAAAAATAGGGCTGGGGGCGTAGCGCAGAGATAGAACGCCCCTGCGTTCCATCCCCTGTACCGCAAAAAAAAAAAGAAAAATTAAAAAAAATATATATATATATATTACTTAACCAGGTGTGGTAGCACACATCTGTAATCCTAGTACTTGGGAATCTGAGACAGGAGGATCACAGGTTCAAGATCAGCCTTATCAACTTAGCGAGATCCTGTTTCAAAATAAAAAAATGGGGCTTGGATGTAGCTTGGAGGTAGACCACCCCTGTGTTCAATCCCCAGTACCATACAAAAAAAATAGGTCTGGGGGTGTAGTTCAGAGGTAGAATGGCCCTAGGTTCAATTTCAGTACCCACACACAAAAAAAATTATATATATATATATATATATATACACACACACACACACACATACATACATACATATATATGTGTGTAATTACATACATATACATATATACATATATTTGTATAATTTTTATAATATATATTATTTAGCCTGGTGTGGTGGTATGTGCCTGTATTTAGGAGGCTGAGACAGGAAGATCGCAGGTTCATAGCCAGTCTCAGCAACTTAAGAGAGTCCCTCAGCAAGTCCCTCAGTAAGTCCCTCAGTAAGGTCCCTTAGTGAGACCCTGTTTCCAAATAAAAACTAAAATAGGGCTGGAGGTGTAGCTCAGAAGTAGAATGCCCCAGGGTTCAATCACAGCACCACAAATACAAACAAAAAAGCTTCATGCTTCAAGCACAACACCAAGAAAATGAAAAGACAACCCATGCAATGGGAGAAAATGTTGCTAAATCATGTATCTGATCACGGTCTAGTGTCCAAATATATAAGAACTCAACAATACAAACAACCCAAATTAAAATATGGACAAAGGTTCTAAATAGACGTATTTCCAAAAAAGATGCACAAACAGTTGATAAGCACATGATAAGATGTCAATATCATTAGCCATTGGGGAAATGCAAATCAAAACCATAATGATATACCACTTCACACTCTCTAGGATACCCAGAATTTTAAAAAGACAGATAACAATATCAACAGCACATGGATTAGATCACCCAGAGAGAAAGAAAAACGGAAGTACAGAAGCAAGCATGGAGGAGCTCCAAAGTTAACTGCCAGGTAGAGGAGAACTAACTTATAAAGGGGACCAAGCAGCAGCTACCAGAGAAGAAAATAGGTGGAGCACAGATAGCAAAGAAAGTGAGCATGTCAAGGAGGCAGACCTGGTCTATGCTGCTCCGTGAACATGAAAGATTAAGTAAAAAAATGAAAACGTTAGCCGGGCTTGGTGTCGCACGCTTGTAATCCCAGTACTTGGGAGGCTGAGACGGGAGGATGGCAGGTTCCCAGCCAGCCTCAGCTACTTCGTAAGGCTCTACACAACTTAGACTCTGTTTCAAAATAAAGAATTAAAACTAGGGCTGGGGATGTAGCTCGGAGGTAGAATGCCCCCTGAGTTCAATCCCTGGTACCACCAAAAAAAAAAAAAAAAATGTCTCTTGGATTTAGTGATAAAGCATAGTTCTTCCATCAAATGATAGTGGTAAATTACTAAGAAATTGAGCTACCTTTCTGCATATTCTGTGTAACATGCCACTCAAACATTAAAAGTTGAAAATAAATCAGTACCTTGATTATCTGCAATTAGTCTCAAGTCCTCTTGAAAGATGAGTCTGAGAAAAACTGATTCAAAAATGCAAGTAAAAAAAAAATAAAAGCACTGTAAGGACTCTTCAAAAACTATCTAAAAGGAATTAGACTCCATAAAAGACTACTTGATACTGCAGAGTTAATGATGTTCGACACTACTTCTAACTTCGTACTGATGACGGCCAACTTGGCGACGTTGCCATATCTGCGAGCCAGCGTCTGGCTATAGTAAAAAGCGGTTTCCAACACTAAGGCGCCTCAGCGCAGTAAAAGCGACCAACTACAAAACAGGACGCAGGTAATGAATGAGTTAGTATCCAGATCGCCTTTCACCCGAAAGAGACGTGTCTCCCATAGATTTAGAAAGAAGTATTACGATCAGAGAACAAAAAGTGAAAAAGCAGGACACCTGCTCCTCTGCCCCTACTTCAGTGTAAATCTTATTAACATACCGCTCTGCGTACGCTGGATAACTGCGATCGCCTTGCTCCGTCCCTCAAATTCAATAACGAACGAAATTAAATCTGACTGTAAGGAACGAGATTCCTTAAATAGCCCTAACAGACTAGCAGCACCCGAGGTCGATGACCCTGTCCTCCCTCGGGCAGTGCCGCCGGCCTCCCCACTCCCCATTCCCCCTTCCCCGCTGGCAAGTCTCCTTTTAACTGCGAAAACAAATGGGCGATCGGCCCGAGAAAAAACCAAAACAACACAAACAAGACTTCGCCATCAAAGGGTCTCTGGCCACAGTCGGCCGCCCACCGATCCAGCCGCCACTCTTACCCAGCAATCGCGAAATCAACAAGCCCAAAGAGAGAGAAATGAACACGCTGATTTCCGGAAGCTACACACACTCTACATGGAGGGCGCCATGACACTTACGCCCGCGCGTTTATTTACGCACGTTGGGCGACGGTGGCCCGGAGAGGCCAAATTGCGTCAGTCCTGAAAGCGCGAGTTCTGATGTGATTCCTGTTCCATGCAGTCGTGCTTAGCCTTCAAGTTCCTGGGGTTGCAAAAGCCAAGATACACGCCAAGTGTTAGAGTTAGTGTATGGGGGCAGCATAAAGTGTCTGAGCAAATTATTCTTTCAGGATCTGAGGATCTCTTCCTAGCTAACTTCTCCTGAGCTCTTATAACGTGTAGGGGGACTGTGCTAAGCACTTGACATAAACAGTATCTCCCAACGTACTTGTGGTTAGTAGTCCTAGTTTACAAAAGAGGGATCTAAGAGTTTAAGTACTTGCCCACGGTGACTCTACCAGTAATGACTGCTCCCTGCGCTGACTCCAATTCTAACTCCCAAAGAGCCTGTTCTTTTCACTACATTTTATTAGCTTCGTCAAACTTTTGTAGAAAAGCGTAAAAAAAAAAAAACAGAGGGTAGATTAAATTTAATATGAATCACTTAACACCAGGCAAGTTTGGGAGGTTTTGTTTTGGTTTTATTTATTTATTTATTTATTTATTTATTTGCAGTAATGGGGATTGAACCCAGGGGCATTCTACCTCCGACCTACACCCACCCCCAGCCCTATTTTTTGTTCTTTATTTTGAAACAGGGTCTCACTAAGTTGCAGAGGGCCTCACTAAGTAGCTGAGGCTGGCCACGAACCCGGATCCTCCTGTCTCAGCCTCCCAAGTACTGGGATTACAAGCATGCGCCACCACGCCCATCTTTTCTTATTTTATTTTATTGTTACTTATTTGTTTGTTTGAATACTTAGACGGCAGTTCAGCAGACACCTATGGAGAAAAAGAACTTTTAATGGAGCATACTGATTCTGACCTGGTTGCCTAGTATCTCAACTTGTTATTCTTTACCCAAGACACTGTATTTGACTTTCTGTTCACCAGAATATCTCCAGCTTAAAAAAAATGAAGGAAGCAGGCCATGAATAAGAATCACAAATAATGTGTGTGTTCTATGCCTGCTTTGACTATCGCCATGATTTGATGCAATTACCTTATTTTGCAAGCATCTTTTCTAGTATTCCTCTAATTAAAATGACACCCTTTTCTCTGCTTATCCGTAACCATAAGACAATCTAAACTGTGGCCTGGGATCCACTGCAGTCCTTCCCCAGCCCAACTAGAATTGCGTGTTTATGTTGCCCCATCTCTTTCATTACACCAAAAGTAGTCCCCGGGTTATCTTATTCTGGGTCCTTACCCCACTGCCTAGCACATAAGCATGAAATTACAGTCACTCAATACCTTACCTTTTTTTTTTTTTTGTGGTACTGGGGATTGAACCCAGGGGCGTTCTACCTCCGCACTACACCCCCGGCCCTATGTTTTTATACTTTATTTTGAAACCGTGTCTCACGAAGTTGCGGAGGGCCTCACTAAGTAGAGAGAGAGAGACGGGGAGAGAGAGAGAGAGAGAGAGAGCTGAGGCTGGCCACGAACCTGGATCCTCCGGTCTCCACCTCCCAAAGGACTGGGATTACAAGCGTGCACCACCACGCCCAGCTCACTCAATACTTCTTGAATGATGAATGAACAAATGACTCTACTTCTTTTCCCCAAAACCTAGTTCAGTGAAGAAAATTGTATTGAATGTGCACCCCATGACCACAAGCACTGTGTTAGACGTTGGAGCTAGAGAGAAAGAAAAAGACTACTCCCTACTGCGATATCAGGCTGCTTCAAAGAAATAGTTTTGGAATAAATAAATAAATAAATAAATAAATGTAAATAACTAGCAAGCACTGTGGAAGATGAATGTACAGGGCACAGAGGTGAAGTAAGGGGAATGGGTGGATTCATTCCAGGCTGGGGAAGTGAGTAAATCCAGGGGAGCCTGAAATTGTGGACGTTAGACATTATAGAAGAAAAAGAAGGAAGCTAGATGATGGGAGAAATGTGCTGGAGAAGGGAAAGGCAGGGACTAGATGAAGGTTGTCGCGGGCCTTGTTAGTCATCAGCTTCGAGGTCACCTTGGTCTGGCTTGGGAAGGGCACAAACTGCCCACCCAAGTTGAGATTTCTGCACACAGACAAATCCCCAAGGACCATGAGATGGATAAGCAAAGACCCTGACAACTTCCTTGTTTATGCTTTCCTTCCCTGATTCATCTGTGACAACCTTGATGTTTTTCTCTGACTCGCCCCAGGACGGCTTTGCTATCTCCTATGATTAATTATTCTTACAATGTTTTGGTTATAACTCTCAATAAAAGTGGGACACTGGTGGAAGGAAAGAGAGAGAGAAGAGATATCACTTCTCCTCCACAGCCTCCCCAGATCCTGTCATGTTGACTCCGTTGTCATTCATATGAGAGACTTCTAATCAATCAATCAACATCAACACCACCCGCAACAAATGGCGCCGCTACAGAAGGTGGACCTCATTTGCCAAAATAAGGACATGAGGCCTAAATCCTGAATGGATGAGACAGCATGAAGTGTCTGAGGAAATTATTCTCTCGGGAGAACGGGTGTGAGGACAGTGCTTCAAACATGAAATAGTGAAAAGCCTAAATTGAGAAGTTGACTGTGAGGAATGGGAAGGGTGGACATATTGGAAGAGATATTGAGGAGGTAAAATCAGCAAGACAGTGACTGATGGATGTGAATGAGGATACAAGGATGTTTCCAAGATTTTGCTAAAGCTATCCTCCTCCTCCCCCCTCCTCCCTCTCCCCCTTCTCCTCCTCCCCCTCCTCCTCTTCCTCTTCTTCCTCCTCCTCCCCTCTCCTCCTCCTCCATGAAGTCTGTTTCTTCAGATACTTTTACTCTAATCATTTGAAAAGTCAATGACCCTACCTCTAGGAATTTATCTTAGAGAAATGACACACGCTCCAAGTATTTTTTTAAGCATTTCTTAGAGTAACAAGACTGGAGATCTCCAGCTCCTGAGTAGGGGATTGGTTAAATACATTTATAGTATCTGTACAACTGTTGAGAAAGAATGAGGTTGCTTTTAAGGTGCTAGCCAAGATATATTCTTTTTTTTTTTTTTATTATTATTTTTTTTTTTATTGGTCAAGATATATTCTTAAATGGAAAAAACAAGTTGTGAACCCACAGAGTGTTAAATATAGTAATTGGAATAAATAATTTATCTGTTATATTGTTTTAACAATATTAATTATTTAGCAATTAAATTGAGCCTAACAACTTTATAATACTATTTAAGTTTTAAGTCTCTTTTTTATTGTGGTAAGATATAACATAAAACTTACCATTTTAACTATTTTTAGGTGTACAATTCAGTGGCATTTAGTGCTTTCATTTTTGTGCAGACCTCACTACCATCCATCTCTAGAATTATTTCATTTTCTCAAACAGACTGCACCCATTCAACACCAACTTCCTATTTCTCCCTCTTCCCAGCCCATGGCTTCTGTTTCCATGGATTTGACTTCTCTAGGTATCTCATATAAGAGGAATCATACAATGTTTGTCTTTTCATGACTGGCTTATTGCACTTAGTGTAATGTTTTTAAGGTTCTTCCCTGTTGTTACATGCCTTAGAATTTCCATCCTATTTAAGACGGAATAATAGTCCATTGTATGCATATACTACATTTTGTTTATAAATTTTAAAGTTTTGTTCTTTTTTTCTCAAACTCAACTCTAAGCTTCATAAAATAATACACCTCATCTTGTTATTTTTTTAGCCCCAATTTCACATTAAACCTTAATAAGTGTTTAGTAATAAGCCGGGTGTGGTGGTGTACGCCTGTAATCTCAGTACCTAGGAGGCTGAGACAGGAGGATCTCAGGTTTGAAACCAGCCTCAGCAAGTTAGTGAGGCTCTCAACAACTTTGTGAGACCCTGTTTCCAAATAAAATATAAAAAGGGCTGGGGGTGTAGCTCGGAGGTAGAATGTCCCTGGGTTCAATCCCAGGCACCACACACACACACACACACACACACATACACACACACATACACACACAAATTAGTAATAGGCAAACAAATTGGTGTATACAAAGAAGCATTAAAAATGTAAATGAAGCCGTACTTGGGAGGCTGAGACAGGAGGATCACAGGTTCAAGAACAGCCTCAGCAAGTAGTGAGACTCTCAGCAACCTAGCAAGACTGTTTCAAAATAAAAATGAAATAGGGCTGGGGATGTAGCTCAGAGTTAGAATGCCCCTGGGTTCAATTCCCAGTACCCCACACAAAAAAAGTAAATGAATCTATAAAATAGTAGGAGATGCTAAGATTTCTTCGGAGTACTTATGTGTGCCGATTAACCACAATAAGCCTTCATGTGAATTATTATATTTATTCATCACAATAATTCTATACGTAATCCTATACGTTGGAAGTACTACTATTTTCTTATTATCCTTTTTTACAGAGAAGAAAGCTAAAGCCTAGGTAGTCTATATGAATAGACAACTCTATATGAATACTTAAGATAATAATGTATACTTTCATTAACAATAATGCAAAATTTCAAAAAGAGAAAAAATATTGGCAAAAAAAGGAAAGAATGATAAGGAAAATGTGGAATAGATCTATATGTCTTCAGGGTGATTTAATTATTATATCAGTCTTTACACTGGAAATTGAAGGGAAAATGTGGGCAATAATGAAGTTAGGGAATTCTTACTATCTCAGTGAGTAATCGAGATAGAATAAAATAAGAAAAGTTTTAAATTTACTAATGCGTATTTAGGTTTAGCTTATGATCTGAGTCATTGTACTTATAAATTTATACCAATCAATATCTTTTTTTCTTTTTTTTTATTGTACTGGGGATTGAACCCGGGGGCATTCTACCTCTGAACTACATCACCAACCCTTTTATTTTTATTTTATTTATTTATTTTTGCAGTACTGGAGATTGAACCCAGGGGCATTCTACCTCCAGGCGACACCCCCAGCCCTATCTTTTTAATTCTTTATTTTGAAACAAGGTCTCACTAAGTTGCGGAGGGCCTCACTAAGTAGCTGAGGCTGGCCGCAAACCTGGATCCTCCGGTCTCAGCCTCCCAAGTACTGGGATTACAAGCGTGCTCCACCACACCCGGCTCGAAAGTTGTTTTTTAAAGATTTATCAAGTGTTGGATGAACCCAAGAAGAAAGATGGTGACAGTAGGGGTAGAAGGAAAAATGAAAAGAACACAATATGTAAGTCAAAAGAAAATTTGGCCAAAATGGATGAATGCTTCAAGGCAGAGAATAAGAGAGGATGCTGATGTTCTTTAATAAACTGATAAAAGGTTATAGAAAAACATGATGCGAAGTCACCCCCTGTTGCCTCTGGCCTAATGTCAGATATCTTCCATATAATGTAACCACTAGGGGTCAGAGTGCTATATTTCTTATATCAGCTGTTCTATCGATTTAGGCAAACGGGTTTGGTTCAATTCTATAATTAATTATACGTTTTCACTCTCCCACTCTCAGTACAAGTGTTCTGGAGGCCACAGAAGTGGCCTGTGGCCAGGACAGAGCAATGAGAACACCACATTCCCTTTCCACGGGGCATGTAACCCACACCAGGCCAGAGCGAATTCTGGGCTCTCGGTCAACTGCAAGAATCAGTCTGAAGTTCCCAGGGCCACCATGAGGAGGAAAAGTGCCTGAGCCCAGAGCTGTTTCAGAGGAACACAGAGTCAACTGATGACAGAGAAGTCAAGAGTTTCCAAAGACAACTTTAAGGCCCCTATGACCCGCATACCTGGAGGTAGTAAGTTTACTTCAGAGATGTTAAGTTTTGTGAATAATAAATCTCCACTTTTTTTTTCCTTAAGCTAATTGGAGTTAATTTCTACTGTTAGGTATTCTCCTAATGATTAAAAATAGTAATAATTTGCATCTGTTGTCTAACTTCCTGATTGCTTATAAATAACAGTGAGAGCTATATCATATTTTCTCTGTCCTTCAGTCATGCATGACTCAATAAATAATAAGTTTAGCCATGCCTGGTGGCACACACTTGTAATCCAAGTTCTTGAGAGGCTGAGACGAGGATCCGGGTTTGCGGCCAGCCTCAGCTACGTAGTAAGGCCTCCACAACTTAGTGAGACCCTGTTTCAAGATAAAGAATAAACAAAATAGGGCTGGGAGTATAGCTCGGAGGTAGAATGCCCCTGGGTTCAATCCCCGGTACCACCACCAAAAAAATAAATATAAAATAAGTAAATAAATAATAAGTTGGTTGAATTTTATAATAGCATATTTACTACATGTATACAGTATACTAAGGACTGTTCTAAGGGCTTGGGAATCAAAAATACCAATATCGCTGTCCTCTTAAGAGTTTATGTGCGCTGGGCGTGATGGTACACACCTGTAATCCCAGTACTTTGGAGGCTGAGACAGGAGAATTGCAGGTTCGAAGACAGCCTCAGCAGCAACTTAGTGAGTTTCTCGGCAACCAAGCAAGCCCCTGTTTCAAAATGAAAATAAAATAGGGTTGGGGGTGTAGTTCGGAAATAGAATGTCTCTGGGTTCAATCCCCAGTGCCAAAAAGAAAAAAAAAGAGTTTATGTGCTGGCGGATAGAGACAGATAAAACATAATAAACATGATATAAAGAAAGATTATGTTCTATGCCAAAAAATTATAGTAGATTAAGGAGAGCCAAGAATCACTCCTACTTATGTGATTGACTGAGCTTTTCTCTTCTCATTTATCCATTTAGTTACTTATATTAGCATGGACTCATGGTTGTTTATGCTATGGTTTGTAATCCATTACTAACATTATTTTTTTTGTCAGATAATCCCAAATTTGGCCACGACCTTTAGGTTAGCTTCAATATTCTTTTGACATAATAGAGAGATAGAGATAGAAATAGACACACTGACCAACCGACCTCATCCCTGGAATCATGCCAATTCTCCAGAATTAGTATTAGTTCAAAATAATATTTAGAAATCAAGATATGGAGTAGCGGGGCATGGTGGCACAGGCTTGTAATCCCAGTACTTGGGAGGCTGAGACAGGAGGATCGCAGGTTCACGGCCAACCTCAGCTACTTAGTGAGGTCCTCCGTAACTTAGTGAGACCCCTGTTTCAAAATAAAGAACAAAAAAATAGGGCTGGGGGTGTAGCTCAGAAGTAGAATGCCCCTGGGTTCAATCCTCAATACCAAAAAAAATAAAAAGCCACATGATAGAAGTACATTGTGGAGGAGGGAGTGAGCAGTTAGATGACATGACGATGAGTAGTCAAGGGAGATGAAGACAGAATCGGTCATCGGGTTGAGCGACTTGGAAGGGCAGTGTTGGTGGAGTGGGGTGGGTGAACATGGAGGAGAGGGAATTCAAGGGTGAAAAGGGAAGAGAATGAGAAGCAGTGTAGACAGCTCGGAAGCTTTGCTGCAAAGAGGAGCAGGGCTTTGAGAGTGGGACAGTGGAGGAAGTAGGTTCAAAAGGAAAGAATTAATTTTTTGTGTGTGTGTGTGTGTGTGTTGGGGAGTGAACCCAGGGGTGTTCTACCTCTGAGCTACACCCTCAGCCTTATTTTATTCTTACTTTTTGAAACCGGATCTCATTAGGTTGATGAAAGTCTCACTACTTGCTGAGGCTGTCCTCGAACCTGCTATCCTCCCATCTCAGCCTCCCAAGTACTGGGATTACAAGCATGTGCCACCACGCCCAGCTGAATTATTTTTTTAAGATAGGAGAAATAAGAGCATGACTATATGCAAAATAGAAACAATCCCCTGAAGATGGGAATTTTTAAGTTATTATTATTGTTGTTATTTTTTGTACTGGAGATTGAACCCAGGGGCATTCTACCTCCAAGCTATACCCCCCAGCCCTATTTTATTTTTTATTTTGAAACAGGGTCTCCCCAAGTTGCTGAGGCTGGCCTTGAACCTGTGATCCTCCTGTCTCAGCCTCCCAAGTACTGGGATTACACCACCACACCCAGCTCAGATGGGGAAATTGATGATATTGAAGAGGGAGAAAATACTGAAGTGAGAAAGGCCATTGGTTTTTTTTTTTTTTTTTTTTTT
>PVJS01049553.1:0-14633 GCA_004027185.1 Glis glis | reverse complement strand
TGGGTATCATACCAAAGGGATTGAAACTAGAAAACAACAGTAATATATGCATACCCATGTTCATAGCAGCACAATTCACAGTGGCCAAATTATGGAACCAACCTAGATGTCCATCAACAGATGAATGGATTACAAAATTATGGGAAATACACACAATGGAATTCTACTCAGCAATAAAGAAGAACAAAATAAAAGCATTTGCAAGAAAATGGAAAGATCTGTAGAACATTATGTTAAGTGAGATTAGCCAATCACAAAAAAGAAGGGACATACGTTTTCTTTTTCTTTAATATGCACAACCTAGGGAGTAGTGGGGACACAAAAGGGACTACTCCAATGACAACAGAGAACCGTCAGTGGTACAAGGGAAGGGGCACAAGGGAAGGGGAAGGGCAAGAAAGAAGTGAATCTATGGAATTACTATCATAAACAATGTGTACATATGAGATTATACCAACATCATTCTTAGTGCTACATGTGGGGGGGCAGGGGGGAGGGACACCAAGAGCTGTGTGAATGTATGTTAACACCAAACTGATACTCATTGTGATGTGAGACTACAATGCACCAATAATAACTTATTAAAAAAAAGAAATAGTATCATTGGCTCAAAAGATTTAAAATAAGAGGCCTTAATCTGTAAAAGTTAAATCTGTTAAGAAATCAAGGATGTTTCAGATTACCTCTTTAACTATTTGCAGGTGATATTATAGGAGTATGTCTTTCCACAAATCTATTGACATTACTCTCAAGAACAGAATGCTGACTTTGCTATACTAGCTTGACTAAAAATTGCATTTTTAATGTCTATCTCATCACAAAATCAAATCCCAATCTTTAGGCATTTGCAACATTGATTCCAAATATGCTTTCAGAATGCATTTGAAGAGGTTTTAAGATCTTTGAGAGAAGAGGAATTATATATCAACATTGTCTAATCACAGATTACTTACATTCTTAGTGACCTTGAGTATATAATTCTTTAACACAAGAATTTAAAGTCCCCCAAATTTGGGAAGTTGTAAAGTACACAAAATGCACAACAAATCATTAATTTTTCCAAAATTTCCAGACTGAAATTTACTAATGTTAGTGTTTCGTGACAATATGCTATAATAAAATTAACGTGGATGTTGAATGCAGGAAGAATTTAAACCCTAACATTGCTATTGTCCAGCTTCTTTCCTATTTAAGCAATTTAACCCTTTTTTGTGTATTTTCCACATCTGTAAAATGGAAATGTAACACCTTTCAGTATACTGATTTACCTTTCAGTAAATCTTTCAGTATCGCTATAAGTATTGATAAATTCTTATAAAGTGTCAGGGTTTTTTTTTGTTTTGTTTTGTTTTTGTTTTGTTTTCTGTGGCACTGGGGATTGAACCCAGGGCATTCTATCTCCGAGCTATACCCCAAGCCCTATTTTTTATTCTTTATTTTTTAAACAGGGTCTCACTAAGTTGCGGAGGGCCTCACTAAGTAGCTGAGGCTGGCTGGGAACCTGTGATCCTCTTGTCTCAGCCTCCCAAGTACTGGGATTACAAGCATGCGCCATCATGCCCAGCTAAGTGTCAGTTTTATATAATTGTTGTTATAATTACTAGCAAGAAAAAATCTTTGATTTGACCCAAGAACAGAATTTGTTGACTTGGACAGTCAAACCATGTCTTTGGTATAAACTAATCAGTTACTTGATCATATTTACTACTTACTAAATTTTCTTCCAAGTGAAAAGTGCCAGACCAAACATTCTCCAAGTCTCTTGTTCTGTTTAATACCAAGTTCTCAACCTCAGGTTGGATGAGACAACCCAGTATCCACATAATAACTTCTCCTGTTTACTTAAGATTGACCATGTTTGGTTTCTGCCATCTGTAAGCAAAAAGACCACAACTAATACCATCATTTAATATCAGGTTAAGTGTGCTACCTTAATTAACACCAAGGATGGTCAACTGGTGCTAATAATTCCTTTAACAATCAGCTTCATTTTTTCATTATAATTTTCATACCACAAGGTGGGACACTCTCAGGAGTCTACATGATTTTTATGTATTATATTTTTATGTATTACAAGACATATAAAGTAGAATATACAGATATTAAGGGTATAATTTGCTGAATCTTTATCAAGGTATACACTCATGTAACCACCACCCAAATAAAAATATAGCCAATTTACATTGCACACAAATTTCCCTCAATATCTTCTCCAAGGAAATCACAATTCTAAACTTTATCATCATAATTAATTTCACCTGTTCTTGATTTTTTATATAATGACTCATAAGTATGATATTATTTTGTGCCTGGCTTTTCCCCCAAATATCCATGTTATTACATGTGTCCATAGTTTATATTTCTATATCATTGTGTAGTATTTCATTGTATGACTACACCATAAATTATTTATATATTTGCCTGTAGAGAGACATTTGGTTTTTCTCTAGTTGGTGGCTATTGTGAATAAGATGGCTATTATGAGTAGCTGAAATTATATGAATGATTATTCAGTTCTTTTGAAATTATATGAATGATTATTAAGTACAGTTCTTTTGTAGAAATATGCATTCTTTTCTCTTGGGTATATACATAGAAATGGAATTTATGAATTAGAGGGCAGGTATTCAGGGGGCATTTGTCAATAATCCTAAATATTTTCAAAGTGATTGTACCATTTTATCCTGCTACCAGCAATTTACAAGTTCCAATTGCTTCACATCCTTGCCAACATTTAATATTCTCAATCTTTAATTTTAGCAATATTTTTAGATAGATAGTGGGATTTTGTTGTGATTCTAATTTGTATTTCCTTCATAAGAAATCCATGAGTCAATTCTAAATTTATGTAAAAGTACAAAAGACCTAGAATACTAATGACAATATTGAAGAATAAAAAGAAAGTTTGAGCCGGGTGTGGTGGCGCACGCTTGTAATCCCAGTACTTTGGGAGGCGGAGACCGGAGGATCCGGGTTCGCGGCCAGCCTCAGCTCTCTCTCTCTCTCCTTAGTGAGGCCCTCCGCAACTTCGTGAGACCCGGTTTCAAAATAAAGGATAAAAAATAGGGCCGGGGGCGTCGCGCAGAGGTAGAACGCCCCTGCATTCAATCCCCAGTACCGCAAAAAAAAAAGAAAGTTTGAAGACTTATACTACCAGATTTCAAGACCTACCATAAAGCTACCATCATGAAGACAGTTTAGAACAGAGCCCAGGCAGTAGACCTACACACAGGTAGTCATTTGATTTTCAACTGTGTCGTCATCTATTCAGTGCAAAGGAGAAGATAAAATTCTTTACAATAAATGGTCTGGTGTAACTGTGTGTTCATATTTAAAAATTAATTTTAAAGGGATTGTTAGACCTAAACGTGAAAGGTAAAACCATAAATCTTCTTTTAAAAAAAATAAGAGGGCCAGATATGGTGGTGCATGCCTGTAATCCCAGTACCTAAGAGGCTAAGATGGGAGGATTACAGGTTTAAGGCCAGCCTCAGCAGCTTAGCAAGGCCCTCAGCAACTTAGTGAGACCCTGTTTCAAAATAAAATAGGGCCAGGGATGTAGCTCAGAGGTAGAACAGCCCTGGGTTCAATCCCCAGCACCACAAAAATAAACAACAACAAAAGCACATAAAAAGTGTCTTCATGGTTGTGAAGTAGGTGAGAAAACAAAACACAGAGAACACTAGTCATAAAATAGTGTGGGTGGTGGTGGTGCACGCTTGTAATCCTAGTACTTGGGAGGCTGAGACAGGAGGACCCAGGTTCATAGCCAGTCTCAGCTACTTAGTGAGGCCCTCCGCAACTTAGTGAGACCCTGTCTCAAAATAAAGAATAAAATAGGGATGGGGGTGTAGCTCGGAGATAGAATGTCCCTGGGTTCAATCCCCAGTACCACAAAAAATTAAAAAATAATAAAGAAAAGAAAATATAGGTGAGTTATATTATGGAACTTAAGAACTTTTGTTCATTAAAAAACAAAGAATACAAAACATTTAAACATTTTTTTTTCAAAAAGCAAGGCACAAACTGGGAGTGTGTGTGTGTGTGTGTGTGTGTGTGTGTGTGTGTAACTGGAGATGGATTGAATCCAGGGGCATTCTACCTTCGAGCTATACTCCAAGCCCTATTTTATTTTTTATTTAGAAACAGGGTCATGCTAAGTTGCTAAGATCCTTACTAAGTTGCTGAGGCTGACCTTGAACCTATGATCATTCTGTCTCAGCATCCCAAGTACTGGGATTACAGGCATGCACCACCATGCCTGGTGGGAGAATATATTTTGAAACATACTTTTCAGTCCTATATCTGATAAAGTATTTGTATCCAGAAGAATATATTTTTAAAAAACTTATTAAATCAATAAAAAACTAAACCTAATAAAAAGGGGTAAAAGACTTAAAACATGATTTTACAAAAGATGATATTCACATGGCCAATAAGCATTTAAGAGGGTGCATGATATCTTTCTCTGTTCTCTGAAGGTGCCATGATCTTTCCTACACATGCTCTTTACTCCCCTTCAATGTGTTGTTCTACTCCCATCCTCACATACTGCTTCAAAGACTAGACCACACCTCGCCTTACATGCCCCAGTGGCATCCATTGTGCAGTTCCTCATAGCCTGGCTCACAGTGTAGCCAACCATGTGCTTGACAACTCTCCTCCACAAGGAAGGAAGGTAAGGGATGGCCGTGTCTCTACCATCAGCAAAGTACTTGACTCATATACAATGTATTATGCATTTTTTATGTAGAAAGATTAAAAAGATCTGCATAAGCCGGGTGTGGTGGCGCACGCTTGTAATCCCAGTACTTGGGAGACGGAGACCAGAGGATCCGGGTTCTTGGCCAGCCTCAGCTACTTAGTGAGGCCCTCCACAACTTCATGAGACCTGGTTTCAAAATAAAGGATAAAAAATAGGGCCTGGGGTGTAGCTCGGAGGTAGAATGCCCCTGGGTTCAATCCCCGGTACCAAAAAAAAAAAAAAGATCTGCATATAGACTAAAAAGAATAATCAAGCCATTATTGCATAGCAAAAAAGCTAGAAAAATAAACGGAATTCATTTTAGGTAAGTAGGGATAAGAAATTTGATGCAACTATATACATATATTGTGTGTGTATGTGTGTGTGGTACTGGGAATTGAATCCAGGGATGTTCTACCTCCTAGCTACATCCCCAGCCCTGTTTTATTTTGATACTTTAGGGCCTCCCTAAGTTGCTCTGAGGCTGGCCTCAAACCTGCAATCCTCCTATCTCAGCCTCCCAAATACTGGGATTGCAGGAATGCATCACCACGCCCAGCAGATGCAATTATATTTTTAAAAGTGAAATTACTTTAGTCTTATAAACAATACACAAGTTATTTCAATAAATTTGTCAGTAGACACTCTATGTGAAATAAGTGCTCTTTACCCTGCCCCCAATAGAAGTGGTGATTATTATTATCTGTTCTTTGTTTCTGGTCTCTTAGAATCACTGTCATTCATTGCCTGATGGCCAAGTTCTTAAAAACACTTTATTTTTTTTTTCTTTGTTTTTTTTTTTTTGCGGTACCGGGGATTGAACCCAGGGGCATTCTACCTCCGAGCTACACCCCCGGCCCTATTTTTTATCCTTTATTTTGAAACTGGGTCTCACGAAGTTGCGGAGGGCCTCACTAAGTAGCTGAGGCTGGCCACAAACCCGGATCCTCCGGTCTCAGCCTCCCAAGTACTGGGATTACAAGCGTGCGCCACCACGCCCGGCCCCTTTATTTGGTTTTTATTTGTTTCAGGCAGAAGAGTAAATTCAGTCCCTGCCATTTCATCATTGGCTGGAAACACAAGTCTATTCTTCAACTTTTAAAACACTTATTTTACCCAAATGTGACCAACTTCTCTTTCTTATATTGTGCTTATTTTTTTCTCGGTAATATTTTAAGATGTTGACACCCTAAAACAATACAACTTTCCTTCAGCAGGGGTAGGAAGGAAGCATTCCACTGTTTTATTCAGCTCAGTGCTTGACTCATATAATTTTCACCCATCAGCTTCATAAAAGGTCTTCAGTGTAAGCTACTGGGATCAATTTGACAGTAAGACTTTCTGTGATGAATGCATTCCCTAATTGTTAAAAAAAAATCTAAGCAAAAGACTTAACTGCTGTGCCTAATTCTTCACCACTGTATTTTTTTTTTTTGCAGAAAAGCTTGGAAACTTGCCATATTCTCCTTTGTGTCCTTTTTTCCCACCAGAAAGAGTTGGAATGTCATAAATATGTTTTTAACCATTTAAAAGAGGAAAAATAGGAATTCTTCTACATTTACTTATGTAAAGTATTTATCTATCAAAAGTACTGTAAAATCAAGTACTAAAATTTGAACATAAGATAAATTTTAGGTTTGACTTCTTTGGGGGCTGTCAGTGAGACATACTATCTAATATCTAGGGCTTGAACATCCCTTCTGTGGGCTAGTGTGTGCCTTTCTAGGGTTTGCTACAAGATGACAAAGCTCTTCTCTGCTGTTCTATCTTCTAGCAAGTGTTATACCTACTGGCAGGTAAAAATATCGTATTATGGAAGTTATTTAAACTTCAGTGGCAGGAAAAGGCTGTGCTCACAGCAGGCTCATGGTGACACTGCAAAATAGTTTCTTAACCTAATATCAGGTACACAGGAACTTTGGACAGTCTGCAAGTATCTTGAAATTGTACACAAATGTTTCTACATATGTTCTGCCCCACCCTCTCCCCTGTACACAAAATCCATCGCTTTTATTTAATACTTGCATCACTCCACTTCTCATCACCCTAATGAAATTCCTGAGATAATTAACTTATGAAGAGAAAAGGTTTATTTTGGTTTACATTTTGGAGGTCCCAGTCCATGGTCAATTGGCTTCATTGTGTTAGACATGCAACAAGTCAGCACATCATGGTGGGAGTACCTGGGAGAGCAAAATCACTCCTCAGCCAGGAAGCAAAAGAGAAGAAAGAAGAGACCAGTGTCCTGCAGGCTCTTTCAGCAGCATACCCTCAATGACCTAAAGACCTCTCATAAAACTTCTCCTCATAAAAGTTCCACCACCTCCCAATAGCACCACTTTGGGAATCAAGCATTTAACACATGAGTCTTAAGGGGACATTCAGGATTCAAACTATAAAAAGACTCAAAGATTTTTAAATTCATAAAATAATCCCTTTCTAAAGTAGATAAACAGGACAACCAGGTGAGTTGTCAAAGTATTGTAGAATGTCACCCACTAAAAGTTATCCTCTGAGTGTAAATTAGGAATCAGATCACTCCGGCCTCAGAGTGGACATTTTTTGGCTCAGTGACCTCCAGTCATATTCCAAATTATAGTTGATGGTTTACCACCAGGAAAATAAGCTCTTTTGGTGACTTACAAATATAGATATTCTGTATTTTGTTTTTATTTCTTTTCTTGTGCTAAAAAATAAAAATATACTCAAGTGAAACTTTTGTTTAAGGCTATAAAATATTTCTAGGAAACCGACATTAAAAAAACATAAACTTGCCCATTCACAAGGTCAGCTTTTCAAGTAAAAGTAATTAGGTACTAGTTTACTAGCTGTCTATACTAAATCGTGAAGCCAAGCTAATAATATTAATTGCACTTTATATCAATACTTGAATGATTTTTAAAAAGTTCACATTCTTTTTCATAGTAGACTGTTTGCTATTTTTCTCTTTCTAGACAAACAGCACCAGATCTCAGAATGTAGTCTAGTCATTTATATTGTTCTATAATAATTCACACTATTATGATTCATATGAGGGAGTGTTATTACTTCTATGTCATTTCTAACAAATCATAACCTCTAAAACAGCTTATGTTTATGACAGAGTACACTCTTATTTTTGAATAGCTTTTATTAAGCACTAACTTTTTCAGCTTTATTAAGGTATAATTTACAAATAAAATTAATATATATTCAAGGTATATGATGTGATGTTTTGATGTATGTAGACAGTGTGAAATGATTATCATAATTGGACTAATTATGTATCTATCACCTCACAGTTACCTTTTTTTGTGGTGAGAATATTTAAGAGCTACTCTCTTATCCAATTTTAAATAAAAATACATTATTATTTTCTATAGTAATCATGTTGTTCTTTAGGTCTCCAGAACTTACTCATTTTAAAACTGCAAGTTTGTACCCTTTGACCAACATCTCTCATTTCCCCCACTCTTGATCCCCTGGTAACAACCCTTCTACTCTCTGTTTCTGTGAATTCAACTTTTCTAGAATCCAAGTGAAATGATGCAGCATTTGTCTTTCTGTGTCTTGCTCATTTCATTCAGCACAGTGTCTTCTAGTTTCATCCATGTGGCTGCAGATGGCAGGATATGCTTCAATTTATGGCTGAATAATATTCCCGTGCCTGTGACATTTTATTATCCACTCATCTGTCTGACAGACATGCAGATTATTTCCATCTCTTGACTATTATAAATAATGTTGCAATGAATATAGGAGTGCAAATATCTCTTGGATATAGTGATATTATTTCCTCTGGGTATATACCAGAAGTGGGATTGCTGGATCACACAGAAGTTCTATTTTTAATTTTTTGAGGAATCTGTACACTGTTTTCCATAATGACTATACTAATTTATATTTTCACTGATAATATAGAGGAAATGGTTCCCTTTTCTTCATATCCTTGCCAATGTTTCTTATCTTTTGAATTTATAATAGTAGCCATCCTAATAGGAGTGAGGTGATATTACATTGTGGTTTTGATTTCTATTTCCCTGATGATTACCGGTGTTGCGCACCTTTTCATATATCTATGATCATTTGAATGTCTTCCTTAGAAAAATATTTTTTCAGGTCATTTGTCCATTAATTGGGTTATTGCTATGGAGTTATGGAATTTTCTTACATATTTTGAATATTAACCCTTTATTGGATATATAATTTACAGATATTTTCTCCCATTGTGTGAGTTGTCTTTTATTTTTAAATTGTTTCCTTTACTGTGTAGAAACTTTGCTAGTTTTATGTAATCCCACTTGTTTATTTTTGCTTATGTTACCTGTACTTTTGGTGTTGTAAAAAAAAACATTGCAAATACCAAAGTCATGAAGCTTTCCTTTTATGTTTCCTTCCTTCCTTCTTTCCTTCCTTCCTTCCTTCCTTCCTTCCTTCCTTCCTCCCTCCCTCCCTCCCTCCCTCCCTCCCTCCCTTCCTTCCTTCCTTCCTTCCTTCCTTCCTTCCTTCCTTTCCTTCTTTCTTTTGTGCTAGGGATTAAACCCAGGGTCTTCTACATGCTTAAACATGCACTCTACCTCCAGCCTCCCTCATGTTTTCTTCTAGGAGTTATTACTTTAGGCCTTAGGTTTGAATCTTTAATCCATTTGAGTTGCTTTTTGTATAGAATATAAGACAGGGATCCAACTGCATTTTTTTCTTGGCATAGATAATTTTTTCAATACTGTTTATTGAAGAGACTAGCCTTCCCCCATTGTGTATTCATGGCACCTTTGTGAAAATTACTTAACTATGTATTTCTTTCTAGTAAGCATCATCTCTCTCTCTCTCTCTCTCTCTCTCTCTCTCTCTCTCTCTCTCTTTTAGTACCGTGGATTGAACCCAGGGGCACTATACCTCCAACTACACCCCCAGCCCTTTTCATTTTTATTTTGAAACGGAATCTTGCTAAATTGCTAAGGGTCTCTGAGTTGCTGAGGCTGGCCTCAAACCTGTGATCCTCCTGTTTCAGCCTCCCAAATACTGGGGGTTATAGGCATCCACCACCATGCCTGGCAAGCACCATCTTTTGATCTAAATCTTCCTTGAGTTCATTTTTGATCCTGAGAATGTTTCTTTGGTAAAACAAAGTCATTCTTAAAAAAAAACATCTCCCATCATCCCTTCATATTCTTTATGTTTTATGCCATATTTCCGATTCAAATTACACTTAGTTCTCATTTTGGCTGTTTCCCATTTCAATTTCTTCTGTGCAACAATTAAATAATACCTATAGAAAGTAGTTATCTCATAACAGCAGAGTCAATAATGTACCCAAATACAAAAATATTTCAATAAAAAGGTACTTTCTTTGATCATTGAAGCATTTTACTACATTAATAATATTTGGAGGTATATTTGGCATGACAATTGTGCAATATAATAGAGCTGCAGATTCTGAGTTTTTCCTAGCAAGTCTTTTTATTGGTAAAAAATTATCCCTCATATTTTTTTTCTGAATGTATTACCTTGAACAATTATTTAAGTTTGTCTATTATACCCCATTGTGTCAGGCTTTTTTTTCTCCCTGAAAGGAAATTATCTATGTAATATTGATATAAAATGTCAGTATTCCAAAAGAAGGTGTGTGTGTGTGTGTGTGTGTGTGTGTGTGTGGTGGTACTGGGGATTGAACTCAAAGGTGTTCTGCCACTGAGCTACACCTCGGCCCTTTTTATTTTTTATTTTGAGACAAGGTCTCACTAAGTTCCCCAGGCTAGCCTTGAACTTGTGCTTCTCCTGCTTCAGCCTTCTGAGTAGCCAAAAGAAGCTGAATTTAATATAGGCAATTATAAATCTCAAAAGTAGGCTATGATTGTAGGAAGTGCTTTTAATGTGGTCTATTAATTTATGGGCTACAATAATAAATACAAGATGAAGCAGTCATGTGGCTCCCTAGCACTATGGTGGACAGTTGGTGGCACAGATGATATAATAAGTTGCAGTATCTTAGCATGATATGACTACTATTTTAAGATCCATCTCTGAAACTTAAGCAGATTAAATAAATTGAATCTGACCTGTTGGTATCAAGCTACAACACTTCTCTCAATATCTTACTAGGGACCTAAATGTCTTTATATAATGAATGTCTTTATATATAAATGTCTTTATATAATGAAACTTTGCTTTACAAAAAGGTCATATTGACATTAATGTACCATGCCTCAATTATTTGTAAAAACAAAAATATGAGAAATGCAAGAATACTATGAATTTTTGACATAGGACAAAAATTCTACTGAGGCTATAGAATTAAATTAAATTAAGTTATAAAATAAAAAGATCCAATAGTATTGCAACTCTGAACTAGACATCACCTACATATTCTCAGTCAGGTCAATTGATACTGGAAAAAAAAGCAAGGATATATGAGTGCATGGCAGGCTAATTTACTATTGGTTTATTAATGATCTTGCCATCTCAGTTATCGGTAGCCTCAAAGCACACAGATTTCAATTTTTACAAAACTGGGTCATTCAAATGTTTTAAAGTTGGAGATTTATGCTTATTTTGATCCCAATCAATTCCTAATCTCTATGAGAGTTTTAAAAGAGTCCCTAAAATGGCAATGAAACTCATTTAATATCAAGTCTTTTTAATAGACTTCCTGGTGGAAACCTATCATAAAAACTTTTAGAACTTTTTCTGAAAGGGATATTTTAAAAATATGGTATCAGAAACTTATAGGACCTTCAATCAACAATGTATATGAACTAATTATGTCCTGAAGGTTTTTGAGAAAGAAGAGTATAATAATATTTGTTAAGCAATTCAAATGGTTCTGGGTATATTTAATCCAATATTATTTTTGGACACATATTTGTAAAAAAACAAGATATTATAGTCTCAACTAGTTGTCTGATAAAAGCACATGCACAAAATACATGAATCCCTCAATTAGAAGTTGCTAGCAATTTTGACACACTTCATCCATTTTACAGTAGCTTTTGAGAGTGAAAGAACTATATTAAATGAAGATAATTTATTTTAACTGCTAAGAATATTATTCTTTTATCCATATAATTACACATATTTTTTTCTTTTAGCAGCAAATCAGAACATGAGAGTGAATCTTCTGTGTGTCCAGTATCTAAGAATGTTTCAGAATTATGCTAGGCTATTGTCAATTATGGATAATACCATGGTAACTTGCTGCATTTCATAATCTGTGCTCAAACCTTGACCTCTTTAGTACTGTTAGGCCTGACAAGAGAATTTCTATACATATTGAGGAATACCAGTGTGTTTCTGGCACATTCTTCTTCAGTAAAATTATAGGTTATTTGTTTTTTGTAAATTAAAAATTGTCTTTCTAAAAAGTCAGCTGGAAGCTTTGATGGATAGATGTTCAGTGCCTTAGTAAAAAGCTTTCACTTCATATAAACGAGATCCCAATTGAACTTAAAATTCAAACAGCAAATAAGTAAGTTGAACAGACTCCTTTTATACACTGATTTTTGCATGTGTAGACAGTGACAACTGACTCTTATTTTCCTTGAAGGCTGATGAGTATTTAAGAAAATATCACTGTAAATATATATATTTTAACTCTACACATTAACTGCAAAGAGAAATGACTGAGAATTGAGAAAGTACATGTATCAATCTTTTTTTAAAAATTATATTTTGCTTATCAGTCTGAGTCCTCAAGTCTTTTATATTCCTGTCGTACTTCTTTTCTCTCTCTCTCTCTCTCTCTCTCTCTCTCCCTCTCTCTTCCTATCTCCTCTCTCTCTCATTCTTTTTTTGTACTGGGGATTAAATCCAGGATATTCTACCTCTGAGCTATACCCCAAGCCCCATTTTATTTTGTTTTTTAATTTTGAGACAGGGTCTCATTAAGTTGTTGAGGATCTCACTAAGTTGCTGAGGTTGGCCTCGAACCTGCCATCCTCCTGTCTCAGCCTCTCAAGTACTGGAATTTCAAGCATGCTCCTGTCCTACTTTTGAATGTTACAACTAGAGGAACACAATGAAAGGGTTAAATATTTAAAGCAACACTAGATAATTACAATACAATCAATGGCAACCATAGAATAATATCTTACACTATCTATAAAAACAGAGGCATCTATCTGAAACGTCACTTGGTTCAGGTTCATCTTTTAATACAGTATGGCTGGTGCATTGACTACATACTCTAATACCCATTAGGTAAAGTTCTTGAATTTTTAATTGTGAGAAAAATGTTTAAAATACCAGCTTAATGTAACTTTTATCAGGCACTTACTTTGTTCTAGGATTTCCCATCTGACCTACTCAGCTCAGCAGCCCCTTTGACAGGCATCACCTCACCCATGAGAACCTCAAGTCTAACAGATATTTATTGGGCGAGGAGAGAAGGATATTAATTTTACCACATTCAGGCAGAAGGGAAATTAAATTGATTCACATAATCCAAAGGAAGTATTGAACAACAAGACATATGATTAGGGATGTAACTACGTCACAGGAAACTTTGGAAACATGGAGAGAGACCCTGGATCATTGTTAATTGTGTGGATGGAAAGAGGCATTTTCTAGAAAAAGAGTGTTAGGTGGTAACTTCCAGAGATCCCCTACATAGCAGAAAACAAAGTTTATTCATTGTTTATCATTAAGAAGACTTTGTGGCATTCCAGGTGGGAAAGTCTGGGGTGTCATGATTATGTTCAATCAACGGAGGCATCCCAGTAGTGGATCACTGACACATTCCAAAAGCTTGCTCTCGGATACTAACTTTTAAAGGTTTAAAAAGTCAATAGATAGCCAGGCATGGTGGCCCATGCCTATAATCCCAGTACTTGGAAGGTTGAGACAGGAGGATCACAGGTTCGTGTACAGACTCAGCAACTTAGGCTGTCAGCAACTTAGTGAAACCCTGTTTCAAGATAAAAAAATAAAACAGGTCTGGGGTGTAGTGCAGAGGTAGAACACCCCTGGGTTAAATAAAAAGAGAGAGAGAGAAAGAAAGTTTCATCTTTCTACCCTAACTGAAGTTAGGGTAATGTTTAAACAAAAATGACCCTGGGTTCAATACCCAGTACCAACCAACAAAAAGTCAATAGAC
Source organism: Glis glis (assembly GCA_004027185.1). NCBI lineage: Eukaryota > Metazoa > Chordata > Mammalia > Rodentia > Gliridae > Glis > Glis glis. Next base: position 819 of record PVJS01049553.1, on the reverse strand, counting down.
TTGCAAAAATTACATTGATATTAAAATATTTCTTCCTTGATTCCATGGTCATTTGCTCCATCTTTCACTGTTTCAAAACCACAGACATAAGTGAGTACAGATATCCAATACTTTTCATTTGTGTTCACTTATAAACATTTGGAACCAGATTGATTATACAGACTAAATAAGAATGAAGGTGTCAAAGTGAATGTTTCCTGATATTCTTAATTTTGTTAATGAATATCTAAAAAGCTAGAGTGGCAAAGAAACGTTACCCCAGGAGAAACATGAAGAAAAACCAAACAATTAATAACAAGAAGGAATATAATTTTGAGAAAAATAAATTGGTGATGTGGAGCAGAAAAGACAATGAAAATTATTTTGGAATAAATTTTAAAGTTAGATATATTGAACTCATCAGAGTAAGGAAAATGTGAAAATCAAAGTATATGGAGTTCATTACACCTTGACCACAATGTTTACACCAACCCTGTTATTATCCCGGTATGGTCACATGGCTGCCAGTGACAGAATGAGAGTCTGAATGCAAATTCTCTGGCCACAAATTATGCTCTTACTCTATACTGCCTCCCATCCAGGCTTTTTACTTGTTTCCTAAATGCTTAGAATGAGAAACCCTTATCTAGAAGCATATTTCCACAAAGCATTATATTTTTTGAAATTAATACACATTAATTATGCAGAATAGTGGATTTCATTGCAGCATATTCCTACATGCATATAACATATTTTTATCATTTCCACCACCCCCATTACTCCCTTACCTTCCCCTCCCCTCCCCCATTCCCCTTCTTTCTTTCTTTTTTTTTTTTTTTT